>JAMQGT020013139.1:0-227500 GCA_024447675.2 Pterophyllum scalare | reverse complement strand
GTGTAACTTTAGAAGGTCTGCTAAGACTTTCTAAAGTTGACCTCTATCAACATCAACCTGAGGCTTTAAGAGAAACATTAAACTTTTTAGACACAAATAACTGTGCTATCCTGTTAAATTAATACCACCTATTAATGTTACAGACTGGCAGGACTGGTAATGTTTGCAGCCTAACTCCCACATTAACATTATCATTTTATTATCAGCCATGGGCGCCAGCCCGCTACCTACATGATAACTCAACAGACGGCTAATGTTGCTGTTGGGTAATTGCTAATGGTTAATGTTAACGTGTGCACAGCCGGGTTAACGTTCATGCTAACTGTTTAACACTTCACTGTAGTTGGAATGGGAGCTTCACCGACCTCTCAAAATTCCTCATAAAAGTGCTGTTCAGTGTCGTGAATGTCAACTTTTTCAGCTCCTAGTGAGCGGAGAGATGCCGCGTGAAGCTGCGCCAACCAGAGGAGGCAAAGGCGGCACTGCTGGTCAATACTGTTACAAATGAGCAGCTAATCTGTCATTTTTTAGCATCGATTAGTATGTGAGCATTGATTTTTTTAGTTTTATTTGGACAACCCTGCTGCAGTCTGTGGATATGACAATACATAGGTCATATAAATGCGATATATGTAATTATAACAATGTAATAACAATTATATTTTGCCACAGTTGAAGGTGCATTTGTTTAATGTTTAACTTTTTTTACACAGTGACAAGTGACGGCTGTGAAATCCCACAAAATCTTTGACAAAACAGTTTAGACACACATGAGATCCAGCAAAAAATGTGTATTCATTTTTTTTTTAGCATGTTTATGTGTCATTGCATAATGGTCGTATTTACCTGTATGGGATCTCATATGAGTCCGCAGGTGGCTGGGCTGACTGAAACTCTTCCCACACTCATTGCAGACATACTGTCCATGCCGCATGAAAGACCTCAGCATCCCTGAGCGCACACAAACACGTGGAGGAGAAACACACAATTAAATAGAGGTTCCTCAAATTTCAGAGGTCAAAACCACTGCGAGCCATTCTGTATTTAGAGGAGGCCAAATCTTAACTTCTTCTAACTCTTAGAGTTAAATCAAAATTATTCAATATAAGAACACAGAATAATCTGAATTTACGTAAGATTTACATTTCCTGAAACTGCACACAAATTGAATTCCCGTGTTAGATTTTCACTTTTTTTTTTTCCTTATTAAAAAGGGGTCAAAGGCATGAGTGTCACATTATTTCAAGTAGGAAGACATTTTCACGTGGCCTGTCCAGTCAAACTCTGGTGCTTCCAGAGCTTGACTGGACACATAAAGGTCAGAAATGGGCAGAAAGTGAGTGGGTGTACGTAAGCGCGGAGCCTGGCTGGAGCAGTGGAGGTAGGTAGCATCAGTAGTGGACTCGCGCAGGCATCATTAGTATGTCTAATGTGTCATTATGAGCAGCTAGCTCCAGGGGCTGGACTGCAGCTGTCACACAGCATCATC
The DNA here is from genome assembly GCA_024447675.2 of Pterophyllum scalare. Classification (NCBI taxonomy): domain Eukaryota; kingdom Metazoa; phylum Chordata; class Actinopteri; order Cichliformes; family Cichlidae; genus Pterophyllum; species Pterophyllum scalare. Next base: position 226,011 of record JAMQGT020013139.1, on the reverse strand, counting down.
TCAGAGGCTGACAGCCAGACACACAAAGCGCGCACACACACCGCATAAATTACAGGCAATTAAAACGCCCCGGCTGTGATGTGCCCGCTCCGCTGCCCGTGTGTCACATGTCAGGTGTGTGTGTGTGTGTGTGTGTGCGTGCATATGCGTGTGTTGGCATGTGCATGAGTTATAAGAGTTGTAAATATGTGTGTTTGAGCCAAGGGAGGAAACTGAAACACAGGCTGTGGCACACACTAGGTTCATTTACAAACACACACACACACACACACACACAGAGTAATGCAACAACTCCGACATTACATGCACCGCTCACCTTTACATGTTAATGGTCTTAAACAGCATAAAGGAATCAACGTGTTGATTTCAGATGATCTTGAAGCTCAGAAATCATCGTTTCCTTTGATGGGACATAACTAAATGAAAGCTCACGGGCGTGCTTTTCTGTCCTTTTCTTAAAGGAGATGATGAAATGTTTTAGGCCTCTTTGATAGGTTCCGCTTTCATGCAGGGCTGTATTTATATAAATTTGTAATATCAAAGCATTATACGAAAACCAGTTTTTTGACACGTGCTTGCCAGTTTATAAATTTGCCACGCCAGCCTAACGCAGGCCACCATGAACTTGTCAACTTTATGACATTTTTATGACTTTTTATTACATGATGTTATTCTGCCTGAAAAGAACTGGTTAACTTTCGCATAAAAATCGGAATTCACTCTTTGAGTTCACAATGCTACTTTGTGTTGCACTGCTTTTTGTGCATATCCTGCAAGAAGACTAACTGCAAAACCTTTAGGTAAACAAAATTAAACAGAGAACTTAAAGATGCCTTTAATGCTACATGGATTTTACTTTAAAATTGATTTACAACAAAGAGAAACCAACACATGTAATGAATGCTGTGAAACTATAACGAGGAGGTACAAGACAAACGCCACCACGAAATTAATTGTTAAGGGACGAGAAGCCCAACTGTGCTTTGTAAACCAGATGGAGTGGCTAAAAGAGCAGGAATTCAGCATAAAGGAACCTAGTCTGGACTTTCAGCATTCATAATTTCAAAAGCTATGCAGTAAAGACATGTCACTCATTTTGGATTTTTTTTTCTTTTTTCCTGCTTTGCATGTAAATACAGGAGCAGCATGAGGACAAGGCATTTAAAGGTGGTCTATTTAATGACAACACACATGCGTGCACGCCTCTGACCTCTCTCGCTGACAGAAAACAGGCCTGGAGATTCAGGGGTACTTTCACCGAGGACACATAAACACCCTAAGCTAAAGGCCTGGCATATACCTGGGAAGTGCCCACTGCGCGGGTATATTTGTGTGCGCCTGTGTGTGGGCAGAGGGTGGGGGCAGCAGGAACAAGGAGGACAGGGAGGCGGAAGAGGTGACAGAGAGTGTCTCTGGCAGCCCGACTGCTGGCCTCTGGATACTCTACTTCTACTCTGGGCCGCCAGCCCTTCTCACTGATGCACTAATGAAAGACAAGACAGAGCCGGACGGAAAACACAAGCAGACGCGCGCACACTCGCACACATATTACAGAGGAAAAAGGGAGAAAGACTCAGTTGCTCAAAAAAGGTCACTTTATCGCATGTGACTCAAAGGGCTAAGGCAGATCGTGATGATATGCGCCTGGACGGGTGACAGCGATGTCATGCGTCTGCTCTGGGGCTGTTGTCTTTGACCCCTGGCTCCACACAGCCCCACTTGACCTCAGAGACACAACTGAAAATGGGCAAATAATACGGATGTTCGGTAATGACCATTTCCAAAGCAGCTGGTGGGGTAATTATTCTGTCTCATCTCTCTCTTTGCCTCTTCTGTTCCCTCTCTCTCTGTTTTGCTTCCCTCCATCCGCATCTGTGCGAGTCTCTCGTCAGGCAGAGCCGTGACCTAAACAGTTTGTGACAGCTTTCTGGGAGAGTGGAGCTTGAGAGTAGGCATGCCTCGCAGACCTGAGAGTAGCAAAGGTTCTCTCACGTCTTTCACGGTTACAAAAATAAATAAATAAATAAATGATACATGCACGCACACACACACACACACACACTCGTTCCTCTCGCGTCTAAAAATTACAGGCACACACGGGCACACACGCTGCCCCAGATACAGGCTTTCATCACGCCTCACAAACATCCAAGCGCACGTGCGTGCTCACTTAAAGGATCGCGTCATTATTTTAAAAAATCTAATCAGACTGGAGCATTATGTGTGTGTCTGTCAATCACTTTTTCCCAGGTGGAGCGTTAGTGTGTGAGATAAAGAGGGACGTGTGTGTCTGTTCAACAGAGTTCGTGCAGGTTTGGATGTATGGGGCTGCTAGTGTCTTTTTCTACTAGTTTGTCAAGTTTAATCATTTCTACTCATATCAGCTAAAAAAAAACCTAGTTGCTCAGTCACTGGAAAATACTCTCCTGCAACTCCTGACATTTGGCAAAGCCGAGGCCCTCTGGGCATTTTGCATGTGAGCTTATGATGAGGGACTTTCTGCAATACAGCTTTTTCCAATGTTTGGCGTTAAAAAGACGTAATGAAACACAATTTGGAATGTGGTACTGCTAATTTTCACAAACATAAGTAAAGCAGCCAAAAAACTGATGCCTACCAGTTGGATCCATCAGGGCGTTGGCTGCACCCCAGCGGTGGTACAGGGTAGCCAGTTCATGAGGGCTGTAGTTTTTGAGGAAGCCAAGGACGTCAGTTGGTGTCTCCGGTGTCTCTGTGATCGGCTCCTGCTTTACCTCCCCACGAGCTTCTGAAGGTAATGAAGAAGAGGATGAGGAGAGAGAGGAGGAACTCTGAGAAGCGCCTCCCTGTGCCTGCGAGACACCAAAGTTGTGTCCTGCAGCTGAGCTATGGGTAATGGTACTGGGTCTTGTAGTGTTAGCCCGACCCTGACTGTGGGAATTAGGAAGCGGCTGATGAGGGGAGCCCCTAGCTCGGCTGTACTCTGCTAGGCCGTGTTTGCTGGACAGTATGAAACCCAGTCCCTCTGGGGGCATTGAGCAGCGGTCAGCTCTGGAAGCTGTGGCGGAGCCGGCGCTTGGGGCTGAGGAACGTGAGAGGATGCCAGTGTTCTTCTCCAAGGAGCCAGAGGATGACAACGAGCTTCCCCGGGGGTACACTTCCACTTTGGGTCTGGAGCGTGACTGATGAGTCTGTTCCTCCATGTGTCTGATGTTGCTGCTGCCTAGTCGTACAGGGACTCTCCCAGCTTGGGTGCCTGAGCTAGATGCGGAGCCCCTTGAGGACGAGGGGCAGGGGGCAGAGGATGATGATGGTGCGGCTGCATAACTAGCAGGCCTACTCTTCTTTAGAACCTCACTAGAGCACACCGGGGGCCGTGTACGTTGGGTGCGCATCAGCGAAGGGAGGGGTTGACACTCCTTCCCTTCCAGGACTGGTGGAGGTCCAGTGCGTCTCTTGGAGGATAACAAACTGTCTTTGGGGCCTTTTGAGTTCATTTTAAGAGCCCATTTAGGAGCCAGATTGGAACTACTGCTGTTAATGCGGTGCGCCACAGTCTGGTGCATCCAGAGCACCTCAGGGTAGCGGGTGGAGTGAGAGCAGAAGGAGCACTTGTGGCTAGGGAGGCTTTTCTTGTCCAAGGCTGAAGAGGCTATAGCCCTGATGCCCTCAGCCCTGATGCATAGATCCAAAGGTGCTATGCTGGGATCGAGTGCAGTAGACTGAGCTGAAAGGTAGCCAGGAAGGGATGCAGAGCTATTTACTCCCTGAAGAAGAGCTTTCTTGAGTTTGGTATTATCACTGGGAGTTCCTCTGTCCAAGCTGGGACTGGGAATGGTGCTGGATCTATCTTTGGAGGCAGGTGGGTGTCGGACACGAACATGAGTTAAATAGGCCTGTGAGTCTGTGGCGACAAAGTCACACATACTGCAGATGTAAGGCTTCTCATCTGTAAGGATAAGCAACAACAACAAAAAGGTCAGTGGCTGCAAAGGAAATCATATTGATTATAGCCTAATAGACTTAATAGTTAACTCAGAGCTCACTGCTTCAGATTCACGTTGGCTCATCTAGATGTAGTTTTGGTAAATGTCCACCAGGCTGCAGTATTGATCAGTATTTCCAAATCACCTCTTTTCATTTTATGCATGCTAAAATAAAACAGTTGTTTCTACTATTGCAGGAAAATAAATAATAACAAAAACAAATAAAAATGAATAAATAACTGTAATATTTTAACATCTGATGAGCTACTATTTACAAGATCTGGTATTTGCTCAATAATACCCCGTGACCACGTAAAAGACTTCTGTGAAGGTTGTTACAGATATTTGAATGGTAACTGTTGGGCTGTATTATAGCCCATATGGATTGAAACAATTACACCATAAGATCAAAAACTCCCATAGAGTTCAAACAAATTCCTTATTGGCATATAAACAAGTGGAGTGTTAAAGGGTTATAAAACTGGTTTATTTATTGTCACACTCTTGTACTGGCGTTGCTTTGCACTGTATGTGTTAAATACACTGAGCCAATGCTGCTTAGCCAGTGAGGCGAAGTTTTATAAACTCCCCACAAGGTGGCGTTCATGGTAGGTTTCTAGCATTAAATGCCTTTGTTATGACTGAAAACTATCTCCCTAAGGATCCAATTTTCAACAGGGACTGGGATAATAATAATAATAATAATAATAATAATAATAATAATATCAGTAGGAATAGAAACATTAGTACTAGAAGTAGAATGGGTAGTAATACTTGGATGTGAAAGGTTTTAAATAAAAAAAAAATGAATATAGCAATCCTAATATTGGACTTTTCAGTATGAAAATCTGCCAGAGGCAGGGTAATCACACATGCAGCCTCGTATGATGCAGCACATCAGATACTCTAAGTAGCACATTATTGTACTCTCCATAACCCCTCCTCTTTTTCTTTTTTTTAACACCAGCAATCTGCCATCTGTTTTTCATTTGGCTTCCTGTTGGCAACGCTGGCCAACACTCACAGCTCGGGCCCTGCCAAGGTAAACCCTGGGACAGGGTAGACTACCAGGTAGGGTGGAAAGACTTTTATTATTGGGTTATTAACCAGTGGGGGCTCGGTGAAATTAAATTACTTTCAGTGAGTGCAATTCTGAATTAGCTGCACACTTGTCACTCTCACATATATGCAGACAGATTTAAAAACCACCCTGATGACCTGCACGCACGAGTAAATGAAGTGGGAAAGTTCACTTGTCGTGTAAAAAGTGGAAGACACAACATATGTATATTAGAAAACACAAATCACAAGATCATTTGCATTCCCACAAAGTTGTGTGGTGGCTGTAAGGAACATCAAAAGGAGTGTCCTCTTAGTCTGTATCCCCTGACACTATAAATAACCAATCCCTCAGACATCAGGAGGCCTGGCTGGCTCAGTGGTAAGGAGAGTGGATGAGTGACAGTGGAAGTGTCACAGGAGGTAAACTTAGAGATAGGAATGAGTCCACGGTGGACGGGGAAGAAAGGTAACGAGGGAAAGGATGGGAGGACAGGCAGAATACTTTGCATGTTGAGAAAAAAGCAGATTTGTTAAATGCTGAATTCTTTGAAATTTCAAATAAGTTTTCATCACTGAAATCAGGATTTTTATGAAATATTTGTTAAATGTTTGAACAGGCTGAGCCTGATATCCTCAAATTATCTTTGCACTACCCTTTAAATGGCTGTGTTTTGTTATTATTACTAGAAATGAGGTATTTCTAGTATAACTCTCACATAGTTTGAATACAGTATATATGTTGAGTCAAGTGCAGTCTCATAGTATTGTTTTTAAAGAGTGAATTCCTTACAGTCCCTGCCTTCAGTGACACAAGTGCACAACATGCCCTTTGATGTTCCCACTAATACTAATAATTGGTATTATATAATAAACAATACCAGTGTGTTAAAGGAAGCATGTGAACATGTGTTCATGGCCAAGACACAAAACAGAGAGCAAAATAAAAGAACATATTCACATGCAGATAAGGGGAGGGGAGTTTCCTGAGACAGGAAGACCTGAAATAGCTCACAGCTCGATCAGGCCTGAAGAAATGTTGCTGCTATTTTTGCATTTCTGTACTAGCAGGGAAGGAAAAAAAAACAATCACAACAATTCTCTGCCTGCCATCCCATATCTGTGCAAACAGAATTCTGAAGTTTTTAACGATAAAAGAAAAGCAACAGAGAGGGAAGGAATTCTTCCTTTAGCGTTTTTCAGCCATGATTATGGGTGTCCCTTCTTCTTCTTCTTTTTTTCCTTTGCTCTGTTTATTGGTTGTGGAGGTGAAAAAATGACAGGCATTCCAAAAATGCCCTCTGCTCTGCTGACATGCCACTTTCAGGCACAAAGTCTCATTTAACCGTTAATGTCATTGTTCTGCATTACATAATAATAGCACTGCTGTGAATTGACTTCCCAGTGACTGTTAAAGTTTATTGACCATATTTAATGGTATTTGTCAGCAGCACTCTGTTTTATGGAGCGCTGCTGACAAATATGTTATTTGGACATTTTGCCACATGGTGGCTCCACTTCCCACTCTATAAAGACTGATGAGTTGAGGAGCTGCGACTTCACAAAGCACATTTCATCAGCAGAGATTTACTAGAGTGACCGAGGCCTCGCATGGGAGGCTTTAAAAGGGCTTCAGTCATTCCCGAGGCTAAAAATCCTTCAAAATACAGTACTTTTATATTTCACATTATCTTTTGCTGGAACTATTGATCATAGCACACAGAGATCCTCTATTCCTGCTATTTTTTTTTTTATCTAATTACACCCCTTATTGTCACATTTATGAATCCTCAATGCTTTGTGTATACTATACATTGGACTGAATGATTTTTTTCTAGAAATAAACAAGCATGATAGAAGATGATTACTTCAAATGAAGAGGGAACAAAACAAGATAAAGGCAATGGAAAATGTTGTTGACTAACCTGAAAGCTCTCCAGAGTTTGATGTACCCATCTCTGAGGCCTGGTCTCCAAGGGTGGAGGCTGGTGGAGAGTCTCCATACCCTGGGGTGCTGGGCCAGCTCGGGGAGCCTGACTCTGGATCGCTGGTGGAGCCCCATCGGTCATCTCTTGCAGTTCTTTCCTTGTCTCCAATGGAGGCCCTGCCTCCATCCTTCCTGTGAACCCGCTGGTGGACGATCATCTGGTGACGACTGCGGAACACCTTGCCGCACTCGAAGCACTCGTTGGACTTGGAGGAAGAAGCTTGCGACTGAGATGGCCGCCTTCTGTCCTGGCGAGATGAAGGCCGGTACTCAGAATCGCTGAGGCTGTCTGGTGTCCGGTCCCCTGAAGAGGTGTGGCTTCCCAAACCGGAGCTGCTGCGTCTGCCTGAGCTGCGTTTGCCTTGACCTTGCAGGACGTAGCGGCTGCTCTCCTTCTCAAAAACCACGGCAGCTCCAGCAAGGGCCTCCTCTCCAATGCTTCCTCCCCCGCAGGAGGCCTTGTAACTGGACTCTACCGGCTCCACAACCCTTCCTTTAGTGGCTAATTGCCAGGCCTGGTAGCTGCAAACTGGATCTAGCTCTGGGATTCTTTGACCTATTATCTTTTCCACACTTTCCTCCTCTTCATCCTGGTTCTTTCCCTCAAAAGACTGGAGGTTTAAGTAGTCAAGGAAACGTTTCTTAGCAGCTGGTGAATCCTCATCATCACTGGGCCTCCACTGGCTCAGCGACTTCCTGCTGTAGCTGAGACTGTGAACTTTATCGTGGGCTCTCAGGCTCTCTTTGCTGTGAAACAGGTTTCCACATTTGGAGCACATTTGATAGACAGAAGTAACAGAGCCAGTAGCAATATCAGGATCCTGGGCTACATCGTTGATGGTGGCTGGATGCTCAGTTGAGTCTGTTTTTGACCGTGACCTGGATTTGGTGTTGTGTGTTTTCATGTGAGATTTGAGAAACCACGCTTCGCGGAAACGTCTCCCGCAAATGCGACAGCAGTGATCCAGAATCCCTGCGTGTTTCTTCATGTGCGACTTCAAAAACCAGGCTTGGGAGAAGACCTGGCCACAGGTCTCACAAGGGAAGGTCCCATCACTCTGGGGCTGGATGGCGTCAGATTCAGCCGCAGCCTCTTCCTTAACAGTGGTCTCCTCTTCTGTGTCTGCTGTTATGTGGACCTTCTCAATGTGGCTGAGGAGCTGGTCTTCCCGCTGGGCCTCGTAGCCGCACAAACGGCAACAGTAAGGCCGCTGCTCAGTGACAGACTTTTCCCTTTTCATGCTCCTCACAGGCACTTTCCTGCGAGTTTCCTCACTGCTGTCCCCATTTATCATCCGGTTACAGGCAGAGCTGCTCTTGGTTGGGCTGGTGCCTCCATCGAGACCCTCTGAAACCCTCATCTCCTCCTCCTCAGCCCCACCCTCTTCATCCTCATTGGAGTGGTGACTAGACAGCGTGCCCAGTTTGTGGCTGCGGATGTGCACTTTGAGGTTGCCCTTCTGCGAGGCTCTGTGGTCACAGTAGGGGCATTTATAAGGGCGCAGCACCTGTGTGACGTCTCATGTGCTGCGACAACGAGCTAAGGAAAGGGAAGCTGCGTCCACAGATGTTGCAGTCATAACTCCCAGGAGTTTTGTCATCCTCAGCCTCAGTCTCATTTTTAGGGTTGGCTTTGTCTCCGCTCAACTTCTCCTTTGGACCTCCTGCCTGAGTCTCCATTACATCCACACTGTCTCTGGGATTCATGGTATGAATTAAACTACCCTGTCTAGCCGGCCTCTCATAAGCTCAAAAATATTTGAAACTACTGCTATCTGCAGCTGTACATCTAGAGATGCTTGACGTGTCCTTGCTGGCAAGTTAGAAATGCTATCTGCCTTCAATCATTCGATCAAGCTACTAATGTAGCAGCTGAAGTCCAGTTACTGGATGCCACGCAATATAGCCATCTTCAGTGACTCAAACCACGAACAGCTACTTGTCATTTGCTTTTTTCGGGCCAGGCATATAATAATAATAACTGAGATTTAAACAATCTCTTTGTCAGAATATTGTATTTCACTCAGTTTCATGTCATTGTGTCAGTGGAGTGGAGTGTCGGGAGGTCTTCGCATTAGAGTAGGTAATTTACTACTCTTCTGTTCTTCATGGCACTGGCAAACAGCGTGCTTTCTTTAGCAGGGCCTGCACGTAAACCATCCACCTGTGAATGAAAATGAGAAAGGGAACGCGTTAGCTAAGCTGCAGCACATCATTTCAAGAACCTTATTAGTTTTCTGTATCCACCTCAACAGCCACTGTAGTAGCTGTGCACACCACCATGGACATACACACCACATATGGTTCCTTACTTTGAGCTGACCTAAAGTTACCCAGGCTCATGTAAGGTTTAAAAAAAAAAAAAGATGATAATGAAGTAAGTTGAAAATGTTACTTATTAATGCTATAGCTCTAAGTTATGTCTAAATTATGTCTGTGAGTTAAATCTGATTTACGGCACTAAGGTGACATACAGTAACAGTTCACGCATATCCTTGTAGTGTACCTACAAAGGCAATGCAAAGCATGCATAGCTGTGCTCAAATGGACTCGTTCTGTGTGTGGAGAAAGAGACACTAAGAGCCAAATGACTCATCCATAGCTCTCATTTCAAGTCACACTTTGAAATAATCCTGTCACTTTTTACAGCAGAACATCACAAAAAAGCAACTGAAGCACTGCAACCTTCAGTTTGAAGGTTTTATTATAGCGCTATCACAGTTACTATCAACTTAAGATGAGCACTTGGGTATGAATCCTTTATCGCGAATCGAGTTCTAGGAAAACAAAACTCTTGAAAATTGGTTTTAAAAAATTCAGCAAGTCATGACAATTTATAATTTTGTATAGACCTCTGCCTCTGTAGTCATACATGCTTTAGGAGGCTGGGCTCCCCATCAAACAATAAGGCGGTGACTGATGCAGGACCTACACATGTATATACCTATGGGGCACAGCAGTGATTTGAGCTAAAGGCTGACATGCTCACAGTGGCCATGTTTACAAGTTTAGCAAGTATAATATCTTCTAATGTAACTTCCGAGAGTTATCATGCTACCATTAGCTAATGAGCACCAAAGCTCAAACCAACAAACTGAATGATGGTGAAGATCATAAGGTGAACCACAAAGTGGTTAACAATGTCACTTTTAGAATCATGAATTCGTTGTCAGGTTGTGACTGAAAATCAAATATGATACCCTAGTCATTGTATATATGTCTGCTCCATTAAAACAGCAGCTTGCACACTCTTCCTGAACCTCAAAGCTCACTGTGGCGATAAACACTTAACCTTCTTTTCCCACATAACAGCCTGACAAAAATGTACATCTTTACAGGCTTTAGGTGTTCTTTTTTTTTTTTTCGGTGTGTATAGGATACTGTGTGCCTCTAGCTTGCACTGTACACTGCCACTATGCATGTGCATGTGTGCGCTGTGATTGTGCATGAGTTGCGCAGGGATGGGGGTGGGAGGGGAGTGCGGGGGCTCTGACACAGTGGCTGAGTCGACACTTTACACAATCAGGGTGGTAGTTTGGGGGGGGAGTATTCACATCAGCAAGATCAGCAGTGCCACCATATTCCCTCCCCATACTGGCCTCATGCACCCGCCTCAACTGACACTATCACATGACGGGGATCTTAAGTACACAACAGGAAGTGGCTCTTCAGACAGTTTGCTTTGCTCTGTTTCTCAAATTGGAGTTGAATGGGGTCGGAGACAGTCAAACAGAAAGAGATAGAGAGAGCGATGAGACAGACAGAAACTTCAGTGTTGACTGCATACACAGTATTTCCATGAACAGGTGAAATACAAATTTTCATTAACTGTTTCTGCGTGTGCCGTTTGTTTAATTAGTTATTTTAAAGCCGTAAAATCTAGCCCGAATTTAAATGCATGCATTTAGCTATACTGTTCTACTGCCTAGCTTTCAGCTCAGTGAAACATCACTAAATAAGAAAAAAATACACATATTCCTTTATATAACTGGAAACATCATGTACATTACTATCACAAAACTCTAAACCATGAAAAGAGTTTTCCATGGGAAACCTGCCTGAAAGCACGAACTACATGAAATCTGACTGACAACATTATTACAGGCTTTTACATAAAGTGTCAGAACCCATGAGCTGAGTTACTGCCAGGCTCTAATTATAAGTGGATAATTGATCATAATCATAAGAGGATAAGGTGGTGGAGGAGGAAAGTTAGCACAAGAACAATCATATGTCTTAAACTCTTGCACTGAAAATGACTACCCTGCACCAAAACTATCTATCTATCAAGAATGATTTATGCTATTGAAATCAGCCTCAACAGCCTACCATGCTTCCTCCGGGCGAGCTTAAGGTTTCAAGGGAAGAAGTACCGTTGCAGCCATAAGCGCAGCTGTGCCTGATATTGCTCTGAAACAAAGTACTGTATCAGATCAAGACGACTAACTGTCTAAACATGATGCAGTCGATGATGATCTAAAAAAGGAACCAGGCTCACTATTTCTGTTTCTTTGAAAACTTTTTTAAAGGACACACAATGCTAGGAGCCATGGATGGCAGTGATATTCGGTCGGTCTAATACTTTGGTCCAGATTACAACGACTTTTAGATGAATTGCTATTATAATCCCCATGCAGGGGGTTGACTTTTGTGGTACTTTGACTTTTCAAAGTTTTCACCAATCAATTGAAAAATCTCACCAAGCACACAGGCCTAGAGACCAGTTGGCAACCCTCTGGCAACCACCAGTCACTAGAGAAAAATGTATATCCCCCAGCTATTTGCAGGATGGTTGATGGCTATCCAGTAAAGCAAACCTGTACACTGTTAAATGACCCCCCCCCCCAGGCAACCACAGGTCACTAGGAAAAAAATACGTTCAAACACGGTTGGGGAGTGGTTGCTGGCAGGTGAAATTGCTTGCGAAGAGATATACGACATGTGCCTTCAGAGTTAAAGTGGCTCCTTTTGCAATGTGTTGGTTGCAGCGGTATCTTTTACTTTGAAGGCAAATGTTCTCTGTTCCTGTTTTGCAGCTATCTTACAAAAGATATTCACAAACTGTCCAGATATTAAGACAGGGCTCCAGTTGTCACTATATCCAACAGAAATTCAAGTGATGATGGACAAATAAGGAAAACAAACCCGCCCAACCGCAGCCATTTATCCACTGCCGTTTCCCCTCAATCTGTTCCATCTGCTCTCTGTCTCCACATCCTAATGTTACTCATTAGTACTTAGTAGGTTTTTTTTTTTTCCAGTTCTGGCGCTAAGTTCTGGCGCTAAAAACAGAGGATAATGATCTTATTTCCTATTAAATGGTCTTGCTGACTGGGGGTCAGGAGGGCTGGGAGGGGTTAAGACTATTCAACTGTAAGCCTGTCATCCACCAGACAGGCACATGTGCCAATTGAAATGTAATGAGATTAACCACCAGAAGGGAAACAATGCAGGTTTGCCGCCACTGAGGGTAAAGGAAAAAATAAAGACAAATTGGCTTAAGGAGGGAGAGACTGTCCAGGAGAGACAGAGAAAATGACCAATCATCAAAGTCATCAAAAAAAAAAAAGAGAGAGAGAAGACTTCAAAGCTCTATTAAAGACCACCATGGCACGATAAATGGATAAGTATCTTTCCCTGAGCTACTGAGCCCATTCCACTTTGTAAACCTTGACTGTCATTGACATCCTCAAGCTAATTAACCTTACACACAGAAAGGGAGGAAGAATTAATAGGACTGGAGCTAGTGATAGTGTGTAGGTGGAATAGGATCCTTGTTTACTGTGTTTATATGCTACTTTCTGATTGAAGGATTTAACTTTTTCTTCTTCTTTTTTTTTTGCTTGCAGGAAATTGATCACCCTCAAATACAATGACCAACCTAACCCCAGCTGGGAAAACTGCCACTCAGATATCGAACATGCCATTAATGGGACACTCAAGCCGCCTTACGACCCAGACTCAGCTGATAATGACAGCTGTATCAAACAAAAACAAACTATTCTTTTTCCTCCCTTCCTTCCTGACATATTTACCTCGGCTGATCTGACTTCTGAACGGTGAACCGTAGCAGCTGAGCACCAGTAAGAGGAGGAAATCCGCTCTTATTTTCCCAACCCTGCGCAACCTTTACAGAGCAGCTTGGCTCTTTCTGTTTCTGAGTCTCTGGGGTTCACATCTGGAGCAAATCTCAAAACAAACAGTGTCAAACTGTGCAAGCAGAGGACCTATTTACAGAATGGTTTTCACACAGTGGTGCCGCTGCAAAGACAGGCTTAAACCTAAACTTCATCCATAAAGATCCAACACTGACAGCACAACAAACACAATTTATTAAAGAGCACTCAACAGCACCTTCTAGAGGACATATATTCTGCTTGCAGAGAACATCTGGCGCAACAATGAGCAAACGGGTGCTCACATTTGGCTATTTTACAGTTTTACAAGTGTTTGCAGCCCTCGCTGTTTTGCTCTTCTGTGTCAGGAAATGTCAGCATCCACCCAGGAAGCACCTTCATCATGGCAATCATCTCAGAGGCAGCCACGACACAAATCACCCAAGTTTGTGGAGATTGGCTTTTGTAACGCACTGACTCACTCACACTGTCACTTCATCCCTGGTAATGACTCTAGGTCATTCTCATGTGGGACATCCTTCAGCGTTTCCCTCCCACACAGCAGCACAGAGATGAGCATTTGAGGTTATGAAGAAAAAATACACAGAGGGGGGAAAAATAAAGAGTGGACCTTCTGTTAAAATGAACACACACACACACACACACACACACATGCGAGGGAACTAAGGAACCAAGGAGCAAAACAGAGGGGGCTTTTAATGTTGTCCACACACATCTTTTGAAAGTCTATATATGCAACACTGTGGGCTTTTACCACTGTTTCATAAGGCAGCATTGAAAGCTTAACGGTGCACACAGAGAAGGGCTCACACACAAACACACACTGCTTCATGGAGCATAACATACAGAGAACACTTACAAATAAACTTGCTATCCTCTGTACAGTTGCTCATAAAGTGGAGGCATTCAATGCTCAGAGTGGGACAGAGGCAATGGATTCTTAAACACACACGCACACACACACACAGTGCACAGCCAGTGTATTCTCAGACCAATCAATAATCCATTATGAACAAACTGCTCTTCACCTCCCACCCCGCTCTAAACTGGCAGACAAAGAGGTCTGCTGTATGTGCCACGATGAAGAGAGAGAAGTAAACCACAGTCAGATAGGCATCTCTCACACACACCTACAGGATATTCACTAACAAAACACACTCACATGCACACTGGAGAGTTATGCCATTTTTAGGGTAAAATGGCTGAGCTGGGAAACAAAACAAAACAAAAACTTCTTGAAAACTTTGTGGCTGACAGACTGGTTTCTGCTTCAGCTGCTGTTAAGTAATACTTATTGACTTACATGCCATATATCAAAAATCCTGTCAGCAGCTGTAAGTGGGGAAAAAAAAATCCAACATGTTTTTCAGTAAAAGAATATGTACAGAATTGTGTACATTACTCCTGCATCGCTAAGAAATGTATGTCATCATCCCTGCAACATGTCTCGCATACTTGCACATAACCATATCTAGCCATTATATGCTTGTGTATGAATGAGAGCCACACAGGAGATGAACTTCCTGTAGAAATGAGCTGCAGATGGATGCGGTGCAGATGTGGGTTTAAGTGACTTTTAGTCCGGTGTGGTGCTGGATTCTTCCTGATAATGCCTGTTGCGATGCCAAAATCTGTCCAATAGTAACCGGTTTTAGCGAGTTGATTCTTGCTCGGCCCGTTAGTACACGCTCTGTCTGATTCTGCTTTGTGTAGATACAAATTAAATATAGACTAATGACTTGATCTGAGCTCATCTGTTTTCCCACCCTGTCCAGTAAAGGCATCCCACCCCTAAAGAATTTGGTGTAATTTGAATGAGGTCCGGTAGTGTTGTGACTCTAAACTGAATCCCATGTAGGGCTAACCTAGAACCAGATCTTCAACCAGTCTGGGTTCAGTGTGGGCTGAGTTACATTATAGTTTCAACTCTCTTCCTTCTCTTGTCAGAGCAGGTCATTCTCATAAGCAGGAAGAGCAGTGGGGGGCTTTGTGGCATTGTTGGGGTCTCCGATTCCCATCCTATCCCTGGTCCCATCCCTGCCCCCCCCTCGGACCTCCTCCTCCTCCCATCCCTTAAACCCAGCCAGAACAATAGAGGGGGTCCACACTGTCTGTCTCTCCTCAACCCCCCTTCCCCCATAATAGGCTGTGAGGGGATCCTGCCTGCCTACTCTATTTGCGTGAGAAGGGTCTTTGGATAGAAGAGTCCAATGGGTCTCTGTTCATGTGTTTGTGTGTGTGTGTGTAGGAAGTGGCAGGTGTTTGGGTCAATACTGTCATGTTACATTTTGGTGACCCACCCATGCTTGTGGGATTACTGGATGGGTCAAGAGAAGGAAGAGGACAGTTCTCAGCCCCACACACACCAACCAAACACACTGCAGTAAACAGTTCTAATCGACTATCAGTGATTCAATATGATTGCGAGTTTTTCTTCAAAAAAACAAACAAAAAAAAAACCTGTTTTGGGGGGATTTTTGGGCTTCTCATGCATCAAGTGAAAATATACAAGGGTCAATATTTCTGTCCCTCTTGCTAAGAAATATAAGACATTGCATTTTGCATTGTTTGATACCCACTGCCACAAGTTTAAAGCCAACAAGTGCTGCCTGCTCTCATGGGCCCAACCATCTTCGGCTTCCTCTGGGACTCACTCTGTGCGCATATGTGTGTGTGCTTCCCTCCCCCTCCTTCTCAAACTCTGCCTGTTTTTCTCACACCGCTCGTTAACCCCTGGGTGCTCCTGCCCATAGAGCCCCCCCCACCCCCCACCCCCCACACACACACCATCTCTAGCCCTCTCCTAAACCACAGCAGCATTCCTCACACACACACACACACACACACACACACAAGCTGGAATCTACTGTCACTGTGAAACGCAGACTAAACTATCATTAGCCTCACCTAAATTACCTCCAAGTTCAGAAACGGCAGATTTGTTTCTTGCAAAAAGAATTCTTGTGCAAGTCTGCAGGTTTTAATCGTTCAGTTCCTAAACCCCTAAATTGAACTTTAACCCTGACTGCAACGTTAATCTAACCACAACCCCAAATCCAGGTCTTAATCCTAAAGTGCTGGAGTGGATGTAAGGATGATCAAAATGTCCTTATATAAGGGGATCGTTTCGATTTTCCTTACAAGGAAAGCCATTTAGGAACACTCAAGCATAACTGTTCTGCACACAAAAACAAACAAGTCATTTAGAGAGTCGCAGCAGTGTTTGATCGAAGATAAGCTATTTCATTCTTTCCTCCTCCGATCTGTGCACATGGCTGCAAGAGCAGCTCCCTGCTATGCTTTCCCTCACAGTAAAACTGAAGGCATCATGGATGGGGAGAAAGACGAAGAAGAAGCAAACAAGAAGCAGAGGTAAAACGAGTGCAGCTGCAACTAGTTGGTGTAACAGCGGCGAAAGCACAAGAGGCACTTGAGGTAAAAGTGTTCGATTTAAATCTAAATTGAAACTTCTCCATCTCCTGTCACCCCACTCCCGACTGTCCACTCCTCCTCACAGCGCTCCCTGCCTTCCTCGTCCCCTTCCTCAGCGCTGTCTTCCATCTGTCTGCGGCCCCGGACAACCTCTGCAGTTGAACCTAAATCAGTCTCTCTGAAGTGTAATTAGACCAGTGACCTTAAAGTTGCCCACCAGTCTTTCACACTCTCACACTCTCTGATATAACCATTTTATTTTGTGGCTTGCTGAGGAGAGATAGCCAAGCGGTTAGTGAGTTTGAACACACGCACGCCGGCACGCGGAGATGCCGCTCACACACAAGCAGTGCGGGAGGAGGACAGAGTAAACATTTTGTATTGATCAACCTGTTGCATATTAATGGGCATCTCTGAGCTAGCGTTAAGTCGCCCAGACAGGAGCACAAAGGCTGGACGAGACAACAGAAACAGTTTCTTCTTGTAAATTACGATTAACTAATGCTCATAAATTTGACCACAGACACCATCTCCCAGAGCCAGATCAATGTATTCCATGCTTATTTTTATCAGCTAAGAAAAAAAAGAAACCACTATTGCATTTTTTATTTTTTAAGGGCATCTATTTCCAGCAAACCGACTTGTTAGCCAAGAAGGCTTATCATTATGCCCCTCGCACCTTTTTCAAGGCTGAAATTTTACTTCCGTCTGGAGCATTTCCACAAACATCATCTTAAATTTAAGCGTTTTCTTCTTCAATGTGGTATTTAAAATGTGCTAGAATCCACTGTTCTGCTGGAAAACCAGAAAGGTGTCCATGCTGAGGTGTTGCATTAGGTGTCTCTCATAGTTTGTGTGTGTCTGCGTGTGTGAATACAGTCCGCTCCTAATGATTTGCTCCGTTATTTGCGTTTGTTACTTGCTGTGTTCGTCTTTTCAAACCTGCCTTTACCTTTAGGCAAAATCTGAAGATCACATCCTGTAAGAGTTGTCAAGATCACATATGAAAACCAAACAGGGCAACAGATCTGTTTTTGAGTCTTTTTTTTTTTTTTTTCTGAAGCCTGCATGCACACAGACACAGACACACATTGGCAGGCAGGATGGGGGGGGGGGGTTCCACAGAAATCTCCTGATGGCTCTACTACAGAAATAGTATGTGGGCTCAAATAGGTAGTTGTTGTTATTGTGTGGTGTTCACACACTGATATAAAGTACAAACATACACACACGCGTTATGAAGAAACAAAACTCCAAACAAAGTAACCTCGGGGCAAAATTCAATTACTTCCCCTGGAAAAACTGCTACGTAGAATACAAAAAAGTATAAAGACATCTCTGTGTGTGCACGTGCGAATGAGTGTGTGAAATAAAATAAACAGCACTGCTGTACTCACATTTATTGCTTTTTGTTTTGTTTTGTGTTGTTCTTGTGGTGGGGGGTAAATAGGTAAATATTATATCTATTGTGTAGCTCATTTTATGGGAATATGACAAACTATAAGGTACGGCTGGCTTACTAATCCTTAGTGATGCATCCTACACAGAAGTGCCTCAAACCTGCATTATACCCAAGGGCCACCAGATGGCGATAGCTGTGATTGCAAAATGACTTTAGTTCTATACAAGTCTATGGGAAAACATCTTTCTGACTTGACCGCTGTAAACACTTTCCTGCTGACTTTAGGAGCTCAGTCACTCATTTTGGGTCATACTGGAAAAAAAATAGAAGACTATTTTGCAATCTATGTTTCAAAGTGGAGGCTTATCTGTGGTATGAAACCACTCGCTCAGTGGCTAACAACCAGACAGTCGTTGACAGCAAGTCGTTAACCAATGAGCACGTGGGTTTGCAGTGAGACCTGCCCCTCCTCATCGCATCTGGGTTATTTTTGCGATCAAGGTGGCGTCAGCGGACAGAGTTTGACATCTTCACAATAAAGATTCATAAAAAACAAAGACAGACAAGTGAGGTTTGTTTTTTTGCATGTTAACCTGTGAGTTTTGAAAAAGAAAACAAAAGAGATACAAGGTGTGAGTTATAATACACTTTAATACATTTTGCTGCAGGATGACAAAATTTAGCTCGGAAACTAAGCTAAGCAAATTAGCTTCACATGGAGCTAAATATTGATCTAACGCTAGACTGCGTTAGATCAATATTTACTGCACAGACATTAGAGGCGTATCGGTACACTTTTCTGTTTTCTTCACAAGAACGCAAACACACTGCACAACAACTTTTTTAGCATACGATGCAAATGTGCATCTACAAAATCACTGACCTAGAAACACAGTAGGCCCTGGAGGATTATTATAGTGGGAATATGAAAGTGACACCACTGTAAATAGAAAATTCCACAAAGTTCAGCAAGGTTGCTGTAAACTTATCATTGACCATTATGAGGAATATTCCGGTATTCCGGGAGTTGTTTATGTGTGTGTGTTTGTGTGTGAGTGTACACTGTAACATCTGCCCAAGATTTCATAGCCAAAAATAATAATAATTTAAAAAAGCAACATGCAGGAACTGGGACTGCGAGATGAGAATAATAAACATTGTTAGCCTTTCAAATGGGACAAAGAGTTTTTCTAGAGAGTGCACTAAAGCCACATGCCATATTTCTTTCAGGCTGTACGCAGGCTGACAGGCATTACTGTTAGCGTGAGCTTATGTGGCT
Source organism: Pterophyllum scalare (assembly GCA_024447675.2). Lineage (NCBI taxonomy): Eukaryota > Metazoa > Chordata > Actinopteri > Cichliformes > Cichlidae > Pterophyllum > Pterophyllum scalare. The sequence continues at coordinate 206,750 of JAMQGT020013139.1, read as the reverse complement.
AGGTGGTTGTGATTGATGGCTGTATAAAAAGAACTGGAGATCCCATCTGGGTCACGTCTTATCGGGCTGACTGATTCACATTGATGAAATCATGCTGGCTTGTTAACCCGCCCAGTGGAAAAACCCTAAACCAATACAGAGGAAAACAAGGCCGCATCAGAACAGAGAGGGAGAGAGATGCATGTCAAGGAGAGTAGAAAAGGCTGAGCAAATAATGAGAAGGAGGGCAGCAGAGGGAAGATAAGTGGTAAATAGTGATGTAAAGTCATGGCAGGAGATGGATTGGGATAATAAGAGCTGACTGAGAGGAGAGAGCAAGGAAGAGAGAGAGAGGGGGATCTGCAGTGTGTGAGCTGCACACTGCAGATGTCCATTTTACAGGAGTATGCAATATTTTTAGGAATTTGGACTGTAAATCACCACTGTCTGTCGAGAAGATTGGTAAGAAAAATAAAAGTTTTAGGTTATTAGCTCTGCCTGGGGTTTGCTCACCTCTTTTTTTTTTTTTTATCAAATTTTGCAGGCGAGCGGGGTCCAAACACCAGTACCAGACATCGAAGCGGCACAGGAAACTGGCTAGAATGCACTCTCTCATCCAATAGTCCTACAGAGACAATCTGCTAGTATAGTTACACTGTAACAACCCCCCCTTCCCGCTTCCTCCAACCAAGCTGTGCAGCGCAAATGTGGATATGTGTGTGTGTGTGTGTACTTTGAACACGCATACCTCTTTTTCACGTTTCATGTATGTGTGGGAGACACACACACACACAGCGAGGACTTTTTTTTAAAATGTTGTTTTGATAGATTTTACTTGAAAAAAGAAAAGAAAAGAAAACAAAACAAAACAAAAATCTAATGTTTAAACTGTGAAGAAAATCCACGGCTCTGTCTCCAGAGGTTTGACTGAGAACGCTTATTTGAAAGAAGCGGCAACCAAAGGTTTTCTTGCAAAGCATAACAAAAAAAGAAGACGAACAACACCACAACACCTGCATAAGTCACACAAAACCTTCAAAACCCGACAAACTCGTGAATGACTAAGTGAATTACATCCAAACAACTGAAGCTCTTGTGCCAGATGACTATAAATGCTGCAAAATGGGGAGTAAAATACTCCACATGTATCTAACTCAGCCTCCCCCACCTTCAATTTATTTTTCCTCCTGATGCAGGTGGGCCTAAGAAAACCAGATCACATCATTCTGCTGGCAAACAAGCAGAATTATACACACTGCCTTTTTGCCGTAAACTCCACGCCACAACCTGATCTGCACCAGTTGCAAACATTGGCAGGTTTCCCAAAATCAACACATAGAAGCAGGCGGCACCTGTACCGGCATAACGTCAGGCTGCCATCCTGTCTGGTAATATGCTACAAAATGTCAGAGACAAGTTAAAAAATCATTGTCAAATGATGACTGTGTGAGTCCGATTTTTCTTTTCTTTATTAGTGAAGGAAAGCGTCTTGTACAAGCTTTTAATTTTCAGCAGAAAAGGATTCATAGTTGTAGCCTCGAGGCTGTCAGCACCTCCGTGAGTGGTGATGAACGGGGTTTAGCAGTTTGTTTCAGATTGTGGCATCAATGGTACATAAAAAGTACAAAAAACAAAAAACAAACCTACTTTCTCATCCAAGTGTAGCTCTTTACAATCACACACATTTCATCATTAAGTTAGCTTGACATTCGCAGTCTACACAAATACCTTTTCTGGAGCACCGCTGTGCTAACACTTGTGGTCCCGAGTTAAACTCCACAAACTGACTTTCCGTGAAATTTTTATAGACATTCAAGTATTCATTCAATTAGCCTATTCATCAGTATACCCTGTAATAAGATGCTAAATTGTTTTAGTAGGCGTGGCATAGATTATCCCTGTTAAAAACCACAAATCGCTGTGGTTGTTGATAAGCTAGCATGCTCCTGATAGCACTTACATCAAAGCAACTTCGGGCCAAATTATGGCCACAAAGAGCAATAGTGTAGTTACAGACCCTTGCGGAGTTTTGCTACACTTTTTTCTTTAGCTCTCACGGTGTGTTACAGTAGTCTACAACACTTTTTAATCATTCAATTCTGAACACAATATATTGTTCCTGAATTAACACGTCTGATGCACCCATGGTTAAGGCACAACACACAGCCACAATGCCCGTAGTTCAATTGACGAGGACACTTTGTAGAATTTTTAACTCGTGTTTTGTGTTTTTCTTTAGTGTCAGCTTTGAAAAAAAAAAAGGTAAAATGCAAAACCTACTTACGTTCAAGTCAAACTATAGTGAAAAATGCAGTTTGGCAGCTTTGCCTTGGCTCTGTTTTAATAAACTCTTTGTCAGCTTCCAGGAGATATGTGGCTGAATTTGAATGAAGCTTTGTATATCACACCACAACGACTGCATATTATATTAAAAAAAAAAAAAAAAACCTCTAACACAAAGCAGTGTCAAAATTATGTGTTTAGCCTCAACTATTCCAAGTTATGTAATAGTAGTACTCAACTCATCTGGTCTTCTTTTCAATAGGCAACTCATCAGTTTTTTATTCTGACAATGAAAATCTGAGAAAAATACCAACTAGTTGGAAAAGGTATTTTCGTTTGGGTTTCTTAATTGCAATAGCTTGACTCAGCATTCCACTTAATGTTGAGCTGTTAATTCGGACTGGCAGCTGAAGGTAATAAAGGAGAAGGCAAATATTGCATCAAACAGCGATGTTTGCACAGCTTTCCCTAAAGAGATCAGACACTTCCAGTGGGAGCTACCTGCATTACCCACACAGCAAAACAGCCAGTTAAACCAGGCAACCAGCCACCCAACCACAGCTAAAAACCAACAGGTCTGATGCACATGAAATGAGCGACAGAGCATCGAGGATTACACACAGTCATTCTCTCCACACCGCATCAGTGGCCAACATTACACAACACACTGTACTGAATGAAGCAGAATGGGCTGCTAAAAATGGACACGGCTAACTTCTAATGAGAAACATACACACATGGAGGCAGAGACAGAGTCTGCTGGTAAACCTGCATTTGCGTTACTGTGGATTTAAGATAAGCAGGGCTTTAGCTCACAAAGATGAAGACATTATGGCAGCAATCAACATTGTTTTGACAAAAAAAAGAAATTGGCTTTGAAATATACAGACAATGCTGTGTAAAGATAAACACAAGAAACTCATTGTAATCTAGCTGATATTTCTGATGTGATGCAGCTTAACTGATTGCGTATTTATTGTAGAACTAACCAATACCTCACGTACTGTACTGATTCTAATAAGGCAGCAGAGCTCGTTTATAAACTGCCTACTATGTATCCATTGAAGTTTGAAAACAGAAACATTAGTAGTTTTAAATGGGAACTTAAATTTGGCACGAAAAGATTTGCTTTTTTAAATTAAAGAGCTGATAGTACAAGTATTCTAATACATGCATGTAGATCACTAAAACCTCCTCCTTAGTTCTACCTGGCACATGGATGGCACTGAGCTTGCTGTCCAGGTACTTAAATCTGAGCACACCACCTGCTTGTGGGACTCATAACTGATTGTAAAAATCAATATGCATTTAAAGGAGTCATATCAGTGTATGTACAGCAATAGTACAGCCTCACAGATGATACAACTATTGCATTAGTTTAGGGGGGAATTTACATCTCAGACTGGTTTCTGTATGATTTACTTGCTTACAAATGTTTTTGCATTTTTGGGGGGTATTTTTTGAGCCACTGCCAGACTCTAGATGAGGAGTACTGACCTTAAATCTTGCCTGTGTCTGTGCCTGAGATTATGCATGAGATTAGGACTCTGTATATGGGTCAAATTTTTCTGTATGATTTATTGAGGTCTTTGTTTAAGGGAAGCCGGGCTTTTGTGACTAACCTTAAGACTATTAATTGGGTGATTTTGTAGAGTTGGTCAGGTATAATCTGATGGGATTAGCGGCTACGCTCTTTAAATAGAGTTCTGCAGCCAGGGATTAGATGATCACAGCCAGTCGTATTTAAGAGCAACAGATTTTCATCTCTTTGGTTTTAGTTTCAGGGAAAACAGTAGAAGCGGCCACTGTGGTGTTTCTTGCTACGTGCGCCATTTAAACATGGGCAAATATTGAAATGAAAGTCTGGGATATTTGTTTTCATTTCTTTTTAATGAGGAGTTTGTTAATAAATCTTTGCTGTTGGGATGTGTTTAGCTAGTATGATCTGGGGCTGGGGAGGGCAGTGCCAGGGGCCCTTTACCTTCCTCCCCGCAACTATCCTCCTCACATCTGGATACAATGTAGGAACAGGGCACTGAGGCCAGGCAGATAGCTAAAGGGAGGGTGTTTGTGTGCTGAGGGATTCTTTACAAAGCATCAAGAGTGTTGCTGCTGCTGCTGCTAGTAGTGGTGGATGCTGGGGCAGTCGGGTTGTGGTGGGGGGTGGGGGGCGGGGAGGGCGTGCTAAAAAGCTCCCTAGCTTTGGTCTCGTCTTTCCTGTGTAGTTGACTGCAAGGCCCCGGAGCAACAGACGAACAGAGAGACAGCTGGGAACAGAAGTAAATAGCAGACAGCAGCCCAGAAAACACAATGTGAGACCAAAAATGGGGTTTCTGCCCTGAACAGGCTAAATACACCGGATATAACACTGCCATGCATTAAATACAGATAGCTGAGATCTTTGCAATTGGCAGTTTTGTACAAGGATGAAAAACACACTGCAGCAGAAGAAGACATAATGCCTCCTTTTTTTTTAATCTACACACAATACTTTTTTGTCTTACACAAAAGCAACTTTACCACCAGCTGTCCACGCTGAGTGGTGTGAGGTTAGTAGCAGGTAATGTAGCCTTGAGCTGCTAGCCTCACATGCCCCCCTTTTTTTTCTTTTTCTTTATTGTCAAATTTGTAGCCTTCAGTCCCAACTAATGCTAACTCAAGGACATTTATTAGGCTTCTCGTAGCTCCCTTGGGAGACACAAAAATCTTTAAATAACTTTTTTTTGTCTTCAGAGTGTTTAAAGCTACTTTGATGTGGAAAATCAGAGCACTTTTCCTGTATTATTATATAATACTTTCATCCTGTGAAATAGGCATACATAGGCAAAGAGCTAAAATAGTCGCTACAATCTGCAGCTACACTATTGGTCTCGCTTGAAAGAACATAATGTCATGTATGTCACTCCAAGTCATAACAACGCTTGAGTACTATTTCTACCTGTTGGCTAGAACCCGCCGGTCATGTGAAATAGACACAGAAAGATAAGAAAAGTTAACGAGATAAATTGTTTTTCCTCCTTCTTCCATGCTGAGGAGAATCCCTCAGAACAGATCATGGGCGCGCGCGGGGCCCGCAACCTGCTCCTGCATCCAGATCATTTCATTGTGCATGCACGCTTTCAGTTCACCTGGATGGTTGAGCCACATGAACACTTCCGGCGAGCTCATTAGCCTTCGGGCGACCCTATTCCTCCTCACCTCTGTCCTCAGTGACCCTGATGCCTGCTTGACCCAGAGCACCTCCTTCTACTACTTCCTCAACGCCTGAAAGAAAATGGAATGAATGACTGTGCCACTTCTTTAATTTGGCTATATTTTAATTCACAGCGGTCTCTGAGTAAGTATCACCCAAATTTGGATTTTTCCTTCTTTTTTCTTTTTTTTTTGCTCATTCCTTTTATTAGTTCTATTGATTCATTTTTAGACAGCTAAAAGTTTCTGAGGAAAAAAAAAAGAAAAGTCAACCTGTCCTCTATTTTTCTATATGAGTGGATCTCCCCTACCAGAGAGAGATTTCTTTTCCAGGAGTTAAAGGGCATAAGTCAATAATGGTGATGCTCATCTAAAAACAAAACAAACGCATACCTGGGGAGTTTATTACACTAATTGTTGTATTTTTATGTTATATTCCCATGACAGAGGGGAATGAATCCTGCATTTCTCATTTGTTTTCCTCATTTATTTTTCTTTTTTGACAGGGGAAAGTATATCTTTCTATCTATCGCATCCCCCTTCGCCCTTACACACACATACACAACTCACTGAAACGCATCATGGCAAGGTTAGGCTGACATCAGTGGCTAACGATCAGTTCCTCTGTGGGCTGAATGATTAGCTGCAGTAGCCTGGAGACATTTCCAGCTTGTTTCCCTAAGTTAGTCAGACATGCAACATCACTGGCCTTCAATCTGGACTCAACCACATCCACTCCTCCTCCATCTTCTCTCTGATTCTCTACAAAAAAAAAGACTTCTGCTGACTAATAGATGATGCTAACAATGTAATAGTGAATGTGGGGCACTTGAGATGGATGAAGTCAAGTGCAGATGCAGAGAGCAGACTTTTAAGTTTGCTGTATTTAAAGTTTTTTTAATATCAGAACGGTAGCAACAACAGTAGTTAATGAGGGGACTTAGACAACCCTCTGTGAGTGTGGATATAGGGACAGAGTGTGTGGCCAAAAAAGTACAGTAAAAATGAAAATATTTGCTGTATTCATAACTTCCTCTTTTTAATCTTTGTGTTTTTAGTTCCTATCAGTGGCATTCCTTTGTCTGTGCTGCCCTAATGGAAGTCACCTAGTCTAACTTCTTCCCCTGCATGTAATTTCTTAGACTGTACTGAATTTTCCAAGGAAATACAGTGTTTTACAAAACTTGTACATTTAAGTGAGGGCCTTTTTAAAAAATTTCTATGGGCATTTGTGTCCCCATTTAGAGTGTGTTTATTAAATGGAAAGGAATGGGTATGTTAAAAATGAGCCTCTCTCTTCTTAGGAAACAGTTCACCCAACCCCCACCCACCCTTAATGCGCTCTGGGCTGCTGTGAGTTTGGATTAAGTTTGGGTGCCATGTCCCCTCCCTGCCGAGCCCTGCGAAACACACACAGACACCTAACATGCTAAGTGTCTGTGTCATCTTGGTCTAACAAACATAAAGAAGGTCAAACCAGGCCAGGCAAGGGAGAAAGAATGCAGAGAGTGAGATATTGCAAAATATACTTAAACTGATCTATGCTTACACACACTTCAGTAGTGAATATAGAATGCTTATCATCTTAGTTAAAATAATATTCAGTAATGAGACACACATTTCCACTAAAAGTAAGTAATAAATCAGTGGTAAATGGTGTTTATGTAGCCAGATCTTTTCAATTTCCATTATATAGCTATCTAATTAGAGCGTGTGTGTGTTTGTAAAGCAGCAGATCCATAAGGGTAGTCTACTACAGTGACATCTGGGCTGGACAAAGAGTGCCGTTCCTTCCCGCAGCAGCTCTCCCCTTCTGTCTCTCTCTGAATCCCCGATCACAGCCACGTGGTCCTCGGGGCTATTTCTCTCAGCTAAGCTTATTTCTCTTCTTTAATCCCGCAGCAATCACAGCAACAATGCCGGGCGTCGGTTCATAGACGCAGGCAGAAATCTATTAACTATGATCACTATGTCAGCTCAAACATGATAACCGCTGCTGCTAATGAATCCAGCACGGTCAGCTCAGCGCTGCGTGCTCCTGGTTGTTATTTCAAATGGTCAATAGTGCGTAGGGCGGAAAATCCACACGAGTGACGGTGAAGGACAACGCGACTTGTATCGTGGTAAAGGGGCTTCTATTTGAACTGAAGTGAGATTCGGTTTTCTGCACAACTCTCCAACACATCCCACTCATTGCAACTGATGAAATCTATGCACTGACAAGACTCTGTAAAGCTGCCTGCATCACCACAGGCCCAGACTGCTGTGAGTGTCCTCAGCTAATACATGGCGGCACTGATAAATGGGGTCGATATCCAACCCTGATTATCAGATTATCAGCCACTCAGCAAGGCCCACCTCTGATTTCAGTGATGGCTGCAGCCTACTCGTGGCTGGAGAAATGATTATTTATTAGGATAACTAGTAGGAGTATTAGTGGTAGAGGTAATCTGTGCAGGCAAACTGTCAGTGGTGGAAAACTGCAAAATACTGGCACACACCTACATGTGTCAAAAAGATGTAGAAGGCAGCAGAAATGCATTACACACTGGTGTAGCGGTTGATATGATTAAAGTTTATGAAATTCACCTAGGATCCTCTTTTTTAATCAAGTATTATATTTCAAATCGTCCTGTGTCAGTCCTGCAGAGGTCAGACCTCGCTAACTGACATTTTTAACGAGTTTTGTCTCGAGGATCGAAGACAAATGCTAGTATGGTGAGTTAGCCTGGCTGCTAGAAAAGGGTGAAAGAAAATGTTGCCGTGCTTTGTTAGTGGCGTGCGTTCTGCTCTTTAATCAGGGGAGTCAGGCCTGGAAGACGCACATAGCTCATGGTTTTCTGTATTTTTCCATTTCAGGTATGGAGATGTTTCTTTGTGTTTAAACAATGTTTGTTATGAGCTGCTATATTTAGCTGAAGCTGCTAACGCCTGTTAACGCGGTTTTAGTGCATCTAAGTTTAAAAGCTGACCCTGAATTTCTATTTTGTATTAAAAAGTATTAAAATACGGGACTGTGGTCACAAATTTGAATTGATTTGCTCGATTCTACTTTTTTAAAAATCTTTTTCAAAATTGTATTTTTTGTTTTTAAGTTTAATACTAACTTTTAAAAGCTTAAATTGACCTGTTTCATCATTGTTTTCAGGGGGATGTATTGCAATAATTTGTTTACTTATTACATTATTTTGTCAGTAAGAGTTACCATAAAAAAAAAGGAGAAGAGAAAAAAGTGTTTTTGGGCCTGTCACAGCAGATGCACAGCACATACAGCTCATAGTTTTCTGTTTTTCAGTTGGCTGACAGTAGAACCAGACATCCATCTTGCACCAACATCAGATATAAATAAAATAACACACACACACTGGTTACACTGGCACTGCTGATTTCATTATTTAGAATGGATTCACACACTGATATCTTTCTATAAAAAAAAAAAAAAACACAAATATGTAGGTACTTTACACATATCCTCAGAAAAATACATTCCAGTAAGAAGAACTACTCACACTAACTACTCCTAACATCACTAAAATACTTTGGAAATGAGCAATCTCACAGTGACTAAAAATGCTACCTGGTGTCATAAACGGTTTCCATCAGACTCTCAGTAGATGTGTACAAATGAAAGCATTTATAGTGTGAGTTTTACAACATGAAAAACATGGAATGCAGTTGCAGATAATTACACTGGGTTGCGTCTACACCCACATTCAGGTGCAGCTGGTTTATAAAGGGATCTGTGCTCGGTTGTTACTGTATCAGTAATCTTGATAGAATAAAGTAAGACGTGCCAGATATATTGCATATAAATGTGCACACTGGGTTTTCTTTCTGTTAAATCTGTCTGTTGGGGAAAAAAATCGATATGTGGCTTTCAAAGGGGAGTTATTCAGTCCCAGTAGGGCTTGCTGTCTCAGAGGGGTTTTCCCACCACTGCATCAGTGAATTTTAGGTGGGAAAAAGTGAATCCTTCCCAAGTTTGAAGATAACAGTTTTCTCAATAGATACTTATTTAATGAAAAAAAAAACAATAACACTGTGTCTTTCTCTCCCCACCCCACCACAATGGGTAGATGCCTAAAATGGCCATGTGCCTAAATCCCCTCCCTACCCCCCGCTAACTCTAACCCCTAACCCCTCTCCTATCTTAATCTCCTGATTACTACATCATTTTTCTTTGGGTCTAATTTAGACAGCTATCTGTCTTCACAGTTTAGTACCTGGACAGGGCTGCTTGGCTTGGCACAGACTGTATTGATCCATATGGGAGAGGATGGAGGGTGCAGGTGCAATCCGAATAAAGGGATTAAGTGCACACATGTTATCAAAGTTTTAGGAAATTGGGCACCTCAGGAAAAGAAGTTAGGAGTGAGGACAAAACAGCCACTGGAATTGTGTAGGATGATATCGAATGCAAAGTCCTTCTGATTATCCTAGGCAGTAAGCAATACGTTTCCCATGGAGGGCTCATTTATAATTTAATCCAGGAGCTTGGTGTTTCTAGGCTAACACAGAGAGACTGCCCTTTCAGTGTGGAAACCCCCACCATGCAAGCAGGGAATCAATGCCATCACCACAGAATAGACACTAGACCCCATATTAAAATGATGTGGCTGTCTGGAGCACCAGAAAAAAAAAAAAAAAAAAAGACACTAATTTCTTCTTTGTCCCTCTCCTTTTTTTGCATTTCTGATTCATAATAACAGTTTTTTGTGCTTGTTGTTTGCCGCCTGTAATCCAACTTCAACATGTCACAGTTATTTAAGCCTGTAAAGGCAGACGTGTACATGTTTGCTTTCATGTAGAAAGCACTGATACAATCTAAAGCATAACAAGGAAGAGCAGAGGGGAAGAAAAAGGGAGAGAACAGTGGGGGTATACAGAGTGACTTCAGCCCAACCGCCTCTGTAGGAAAACAGATCTGTCTTCTGATTTGATGACTTTTTTTCATATCAATTATAGTTTTACAACCACACAACATTACCATGAGCAGTTGGGACAGAGATGAGAAAGTACAGTCAAAGAAGGGTAGTAATTACAGTGAAAAAAATGGACTGAATGGATTGGATTTGCGACTTGTGTGTGCGTAAGGACAACACAATCAGGCAGCTTTGGAACCGTTCTCTGTGAATTCAGCGAGGTCTTAGATACCACCAACAGAGAATGCCCACGCTCCAGCATTACAGAGAAAAAGGGGTCTTTACAAAGGTCTTTACTAAAAGATTTAGACACTTAAGCCATTGCCATTTTCTGAAAAAGATACTAACAGGGAGAGGGACTGGTATTTGGTGAGAAATACAAGCCTGGCTGTATCTGCATTACGTGATTTTTCTTTAATTATTATTTCTTAATCTGCACATCCTGCCGATAAGGAGGAACATTAAAATTTCTTGCTTTTTTTTAACCACTACTTTTCTTTCCTTCAGAATTTTTTTTTTTTTAGCTTCCCAATGCTCTACACTTTTGCACTACTTATGAAGGTTTTCTCCTACAATTTATGCTGGAGGTGACTCAATGAGAGCATCGATACTGAGGTGGAGCAATAAAGCTGGAGGCCAGATGACCAAAACAATAAGCTAAAAGTCACAACAGATCATGAGATGCATGTTCTCTGTTGTATTATCACTACAAGGAGAACTTTCACGCTACACATTATCAGTTCAGCCTTTCTTAACATATGCTAGAGCAGCGTTAATGCTGACTGTTGAGTATAATTGAGTATAAGACAGTTAGGCAAATTCTGTGATATTACCTTGAAAAATCGACTATGACAGAGCCTGTGCAGTGTTTAACCCACCCCCCACCCCCCAGTGTGGTGAAGGTAAATGACTCTGTACATGGTGAAAAGGCACAAGGCAGTAATGAGTAATGAAAACAGCCGAGTTAGTGCTGCCATTCAGTAAAGGGCCTGCTGCTGTGGAATGTGAGGCGCCATTCATTCACATGGGTTAAAAATGCATTTCTGCCACCACAAAGCCCTGCCTTGTCCTCATTGTTTCTTGCCACACCAATAAAACACTTCCACACTCTGAAGGGACAATACCCCCCCCTAAAAAAAAAAAAAAAAAAAAAAATGAAATTGCTAATTTTACTCCCACAGATACAGGAAGAAGGGGAAGGGGGCTGGGTGAACTTTGCGAATAACAAAACAAAACACAAAAAAGTCACGTCTTAGGGAAGAGATGAAGAGTCAGGGTGTAGCTGAAAGTCTGATCGAGATAAGCATGCGGATGGAAAACTGAGAAGAGGAGCTGCGTGCAGCAGACAGGTCTATTGACGGTATATGCAGCAGTTATTCAGTGGTAGGAGGCAATCAAACACAAAAGCTTCACTCGAGTCATGTGTAAAGCTCTCGAGGGACTTGTTTGTGAATGTGAGGCATCAGTGACAGGCTTTCCAAAAACCAACACCCCACCCCCACCCCCCACCCAACTGCTTTATGCCCGAGCATGACTCGCATTTGTATTAGTCAGCTGACAGCCATAATAAGTCACTTTTAAACACAGGTTATGTTCCTCTTTCACTCCGCTGTGACGATCAACAAGTGACGTCACTGCCTATTTACTTCTATGACATAACTCTCCAAGAAAAAAGTACCTCCAACACTGAACTCTTTGGCTGGGGTTAATCCTGTTTGCAGCTTTTCCTCACAAAATGAACATGTTAAAAAAAAAAAAAGAAGAAGAAGAAAAAAATATTTGATCTCAAGTCTAGACAGAAATCAATTAAACATTCAGAAAAGCTACCCCCCCCCCCAACTGACTAAACATGTCTGCCTATCAAAGCTATTCTTGTCAGTATCCATGAGATTGAGCTCAGGCAGTGCTCGTAACTGATATTTATTACCTAACAGTCAATTTGGGGAAGTTAGCTCATTTATTATTGTTGTGCTGCGCTGCGAGGTGTTGTATTCACTGGCACAGGGTTAGAGCTGCAGGCCTAGAAATGTTTAACATAACGTCTAAAAATCTGACACTGGGGGAGACAATGTAATCCTGTCTGCAAAACAACGCTCTGCCTCTCTTCCTCCCTCCTCCCTCCCTCTGCTCTCTACTTCTTTCTCTTTCTCTGTGTGTGTGTGTGTTTGTGTGTGACCTTACACAGAAGAAAATGCCGTATCTTTCAACAGCTACAGAGGAAAATAGTATGCCACAGAAAGTCAATCTCAAAGACAAAAAAAGAAAGAAAAGGAGCAGAGAAAATTGGCAGCTGAGGATCCCATGCACAGTCAGTAACAGAACTGTGGTGGTGGAACAGCGAAGGGAACGCAACCCTTACGCTACAATGTTCTACTTCTAGGGAACAGCTGAATATTACAGTATTTGGTGTGTGTGTGTGTGTGTGTGTGTCTGTGTGTGTGAGGAAACTCCACCAATACAAAGCCACCATTATTTAGGCTCCTATTTAAAGTCAAACTTCCTACACCAGCAGATAAGAGAACAGCTACTTTTTCTCCCCTTTTTTTAATCATCTGTGTTGCTCAAACTACAAACAGGAAGGTGAGACTGTTTTGGCACACGTGCACACTTACATGCACGCGCACACTTTCTCCTCTATCTTTACTGCAAACTCTGCTTTTACATAACTGTCTCTGGTGATAACTACTCCAGCCTGCTCTACAACCCTATAATATGCATCCCTTTATGGATCCCCCCCCCCCGCCCCCCTTTATCGCCTATAGTGCAGCTATAACTTTCGCTTACTGCTGCTGTTAAAGCGTTTAAAGCTGCTTTATAACACAGTTGTAAAGCTTGTAATATGCCTATGAAACTCCTTTTGGAAGTTCGTTTTGCCTACTATTTGCATAGCACCATTCCTAAGTGTATCGCAGGATTATCGTGGCTCCCTTTTCCTCCTCCTCCTCGCAAGGTTCCACTTATCAGTCAAACATTCCTCACAATGAGGCTTATCTCCATTGTAGCACATGTACTTCTTGGTGTCCTTCGCGTAGTCAGTCCTCTCACTGCTCACTTAAAAGGAAATGACTAGGTTTCAAACTAAAGAGTGTGTAACAGCCAAAAACAACAACAGCAGCAGCAGCAGCAGTAGCAGTAGTAGCAAGAACAGCCCCGACAAACACACCCTCAAAATTACAAACAGAAATAATTATGTGAACTCACTTCCTCGACTGTTAAAACATCGCTGAGCAGCACGGAGTAAAAGAAAAAAAAAAGGGGGGGGGTACCGGCGCAGGTCTCCAAAAGCGTCCAAGAGTCCAGATACAGCAGATACAGAGGAGACCCCGCTGTGCGCTCCGGTGCAGCGACTGAAAACAGCAACCGGCTGATCAACTTCACTGTAATCACGCACGATTATTATTATTATTATCTGTGCCCAATTCCCGTCTCCTTGTGTTGCAGCTACATCAGTACAGGTTCCTCTCTCTCTCTCTCTCTCTGTCTCTCTCTCTCTCTCTCTCTCGTCTCCTGTCGTTTCCCTGCTGCTGCTTTTAGGTGTTGTCGGATATGTCATGACTCAGGGATAAAGTGACACACTGTTGGAATTATGTAGTAAATTTAGCAGCGAGGTAAACAAACACTACTGTATCTTGAATGCGTTTCTAAAAGATGAGCGTATAATAATCTGTCTGCTGTTAGAGGTGCTACATTTTTTAATAGACTAGTCAATTAACAGGTAATTATTTCTGATGGTCGATTATTATTTTTTATGACCAGTATTTTATGGTTATGACCAATATTTTATGGTTTCTCTCAAAAGTGCAAACTTACTGCTCGTCTTTGTGTCAGTAACCTTTGACATCACTTTGTGGATTGTGTTGCATAAGTGTGCCCTAGTTTGTAATTAGCTAAATAAGTTTCCATTTAAATAACTGTTGCACGTGCTGATTTAGAAAAGACTAGAGTTTAAGAAGTTATTGCAATAATTTACTTGTCATTGTCATACTCTGTCATGTTGGCTCACTCCATTTCCTATAATTCACATGAAATTCAAGTAAAGGAAGCGCACTAAGCTGGCCTGCACAGACGGCCATGCGATCGACCCAACATCCCCCACGTTACTGTGAGATTCAACAATCCTTCCCCTTTCAACACCACCACACACCACTTTCTGATCACATTTTCTACCATGTGAATGGCAGAGGTCATGAGAGCACCTGAACGCACCGTGTGTGTGTGTGTGTGTGTTTGTGTTTGTGAGGCGCACGATCGAAGGCGAACAAAAAAAGAGGCAGACAGAGAGCGAAGAAAAAGTTTGTCCTCTTGGTGTCACTAAACCTCAGCCCCCACGCAGAGGACGCACATTCCATTCTGTATGTTTCATCTATGTCTATCGCTCCCTATTAGAGACGCGAACTACCGCGTTATTGTGTGTGTGCGCCCAATTAATGAAAGTGATTAAAGATAAAGTGTCTAGAGAAGTGGAGACACTGAACAAGTGTCTCTCATCTCACTATGACCCCTATGCACAGTTGGTCAGTTGCCTAATATTGGTGTGAAATGCCTTTAAGACTGGTGTTACACACACACACACACACACACATACACACACACACACAGTCATTTTGGTATCATAGTCACCTGTATATACATGTCACATAATAGGGGTGAAGGCGAAACAATAAAGCGTCGTTCATCCCAACTGCCTTGCAATGATCCCCCCACCCCCTACCCCCTTGCAGCTTAGTGCTATTGTGTACCTTTACCATAACAGCAGGCACACATCCTGTAGGTGTGTGTGTCATCAACTTGGTGTGTGTGTGTGTGTGTGGGGAAGGAATCCAAGTAGCAGCCCTCTCACACTATCTCACACGAAGTACACGATCAACCCCCTACTTCTTCACTCCACCCTCGCCACATGTTTGCCCCCCCCCCCCACACACACACACTTCCAAACACATAAGCGCGCGCGCACACACAACCCGCATGCAGATTGTGAGAGATTGAGCAGGCGCAGAGATTGAAAGAAGAAGAAACGCGACACACCAGAGAGCTTCCAGCGGTTTCAGATCCTCATACTTAATGTCTAAAAGAGCCACCGGACCCCGACTGCTGCCACGGCACCTGTGCCTTGCTCACTGGCAGTTGTGCCATGTCTATTATGTAGGACACCACTTCCTAATATGGATATTACCCCCCCCCTCCTGTGAATAAAACAATCTCTCAAAAAACAAGAGAGAGAGGAGCAGTTCCTCCTCCTCTTCCTCCTCTTGGATGTTTTCTGTTCTGAGCTCTTTTTTTTTAACGCTACTTAGAACTCTACAGCTGCCATCTGCGTGTCTGATGCTGCAATGATAGAATATATTATCAAATAAATTACTCAAGGAAGAGATGAATGTGTGTGTGTGTGTGTGTGTGTGTGTGCGCGCGCGGGGGGGGGTGAGCTGGTGGAAAGTTTGCCTGAGCTGAAGGATGTCGGTGGAGCACATTAATCAAGTAATCCTCCTTTAATTCAAGCAATTTAGTTCGGTTTAGTCCCTTTATTGAAGGCTGGTATTAAGTATGAGGAGTCACATAAATTATAACTATCATCAAACCGCTCTGACTCATAAAGTGTCTGTAAGGAGTGGAGCATTTATACACTCTTGTACATTCTTCTGTTACCCTGGGACATACAAACACTATATATATATATATATATATATATATATATATATATATATATATATATATATATATATATATATATATATATATATATATATATATACACCACTTCACCCTTGCCTGCCTGCATGTAACCTATTTATAATTCAAGATCAGACAATCGCATTCCACCTACAACCAGATCCAAACACGGAGGGGACCACCCGTCTGTCTCTCTGTGTGTCTAAAAGACAGGGAAAGAGGAGATGTGCCTACCTGCGTTATCCAAAAGAATAATCCAGAGTGACTTGAAGAAGCGCAGACAATCCTAAAGGTGAAAGCATGCTCTTTGCAGTGTATGCTGAAGAGTATGATTGAGTAGGTCGAATCTATTCCGTCCCTTCGAGGGGGGTAGAGCAAGGTTTCCTCTCCGCTTTCACTTGAGTATCACGCATGTGCTTCGTTTTTGTTTTTTTGTTTTTTATAATACACGCATACACTCAGTAGTTATGGTTCAAATCACATAGGCTCGCGACATAAAAACATGCCGCCTTCGTGCCCGGGTGAGTGTTTTGACAATTTCCTGACACCCCTTTTCTCCGGCTGAATGGTTCCTCCCGCATTAAATGGAACTATCTGCTATTGTCTCATCAGCGAAAAGTTGTTGATACTGCTAAGGACTCAAAAAAAGTGCGTCAGGAGTGTGAAACTGCCCAACCAAACGATTTCCTTAGAAAAACGCTCGGACTTAAATAATAAAATGATACAAACTCCTAGAATGCCGATTACATTTCACGCTTCTCAATCGTGGATCATTATATTGACAGCTGATTAGGGGTGCTGCTGCGTTACATCTAGAGTCTAAAGGCGATAAGGTTTATCTTACTGGAATCACCACAATTTACAAAAAAACAATGTGGTTAATGATGTCTGAATGACTTCACTGTGTGCTTAAGCTTGAGAAAACCACCTTCCCTTTTTAACAAAGCTATTGCACACTGTACAATGATACACTGATACTATGCTGCCAGCCCATTGTCTCATTCTGTGTTTGTTAAACACTGATTCTTTATTTTCATTGTGGAAAAGCCAGTAAAAGCCTGACATGGGTCACTGCACATGGAGGTTCACAGGCAGAATTTGCCCTCCGTTTAAAGGCTGAAAACTGTTAAGATAGTATGACAAAGTTTTTCTTCTTCTTTTTCCTCGTTATGGAATGCATGACTATAGTCTGTTTTATTTTCAGTCAAGCAGGTTCCTAATCCTGTTCCACACACATAAACAAGCAGAAGAGAAAGAATAACACAGAGAGGGCAATACTAAGAAGTTCAATACATAAGAGAATCACAATGACTGTCAGCACACACACACACACACACACACACACACACACACACACACACACACACACACACACACACTTTGCTGCTAGTTGTATCTTTTCATATGACCCAACCTCTACTTTATAGTTTAAATAAATTCGCTTAAAAAAAAAGAAATTATTTGATTAACTGACTTTTTTTTTTATAAACACGCCCCAAAAACTGTCAGAGAAGAACGAGTAAACAGTACCTCCCTTGCAGGACTGGAAAGTCTGGAAAAGCGTGAAAAATGAATGCAGTAGCCCAAAGGTGTGGAAAACTGTGGACATACATGCTTATTCAGTTGCAATAAATGCGATTACACATCGCACAAATTTGTAGATCAATGTGGAACTTTGACACTCAGCATTACACCACCAAAGCAAATACTTTTTTTTCCCCAGGCATAAACACCACAATATCATGCAAATCCACTGCAGCTGCTAACAAAATCCTCTATAGCTTATTGTACTCTAAAGTCATGTGTAATAACTGTCACTCCGCTGTGTTGTTGTGGGTGTTGTGCAGAGGTCAGGCTTGTTTGCTCAGCACGACGCAGTGAGAGGGAGCCATGTTGCTGACTGCTGATGTGCCAGTGACTTAAGATACACAGACATCAGCGACAAACCCTGGAATTGTAACGGCAGGCGCTGCTCTTATTATAGGCAAACCCCCAGAGCTCCACTGGGGCTCGCTGACAACTTGCACACACCCATATACATTTGCCATTTATGTATCACAAGCACTGATATGCATCGCTTATTCCTCAAAAATAAGCAGTACTTGTATCCAAACTCATACATACAGAAGAATTACACATGGAGGCTGTTAAGTAAGGCATCATACCCTTGTTCAAATGTGATCTACTCAGCTAAACACAATGAGAACTAGTGATAGCCCCTTCGGCACAACCCAACAGATTGGTTTAGTAAAATGCAGCGCAGCATTCCCGAAATTTGATTTACTTGCACACATGCACACCAAAACACAAGCATGCATGTGAACTTCCTTACACACATACATACTAAGATACTTGTTTAACATGCAACATGACTGCTAAAATAGCCCAATCCGTGCTTTGGAAATGTAATCTGTTCCTCCACGCACACACATGCCCACCAGTACTATTGATGTTCATTGTTACATGCATGAAGTGTAATGCAATCACACTTATATTTATAACAGTGACACACACATGTTAGGGATATTCAGTTCCACACTGAGCATAGCCTCCATGCTCTCTCTCCATGTAGTGTGTGAGTCACTGTTCAGATACTTCCTGTTATAAGAGAGCTGTCTTTAAAACAGCCTCCCTTTCTCCCCATTCCTGCTTTCCAAGTCAGAGGGAATGTCAGTCCAAACACACACACACACAAACACCAAGGTGTCCTCTCTCTCCTTTTCTCTCTCTCCCCCTCTCTGTCTTTTCCTCTCTGAGCGAGCCGGCAGAGAAGCTCCTCTGTCGTTTGTTGCCCTTCAGTCTGCACCCACTCATCTTTTTTTTTTTAATAAAACAGTGAACCTTCACCTTTAAAAAGAAAAGCAGTTGGAAATCTGCTAAATATTGTACTGATGGCATACCTAGATAAACGTTGGATGCATGCATTTCCAAAGAGCTGCATGCATAGCTGCTTGTGCATGCGTGGCAGACACACACACACACAGAGAGAGAGAGAGAGAGAGAGAGAGAGCTGGGGGCAGCTTTTATAATAGCTACCCCTGGTTTTAACACAGTGACGTGCAGTTCTCCAGTCAGCACTGATTTACATTAGTGTGTATGGCATCAGTGTGTATGTATTTGTATTACCTAACTACACTTTCAAATAAAAGGAGAATATGAATGTGAAAACACAGATTTATGTCAAGCATCAGTAAGCAGTAAGCATGACTCAGAGCTACAAGGCAATACATTAGCCCTCTTTTTTTGGTTCCTCTATTTAACATGTGAGACATATTTGCTATTTTGGTAGGGGGCTAACCTGTCTTACTTTAATATTTCTCACACTGTGACCCACATTCCTCTCTAAGTTTATCCCTTCTTGCCTTAAAATGGCAGTGCTAGTATATGCTGCCATCGCAAGCTTTCTCCAGTGACTGACACCTCCAACCCCCCTGTGCTCAATTAGCTTTTAGTGCATTAGCAAGTGCATGCTAATTGTCAGCTGGCAAAGGAGCGCAAGGAGAACCCTCAAGGAGATACCTCAGGGAGTGCTGGGGTGGGTGGATGGGTGGGGTGTGCAGGGATGCTTTGTTGCCTAACCAGCCCATGAGCACATACAGTATCTCTGAGCGGCAGGAGGAAACTCACCTCTTGCTGTAGAATGTAAAATATTTATGTGGTATATCACATTCTCTCTTTTGAAATAAATAAATAACACCATCTTCTGGACTCAGATGTCACTCCTCCTCAGTCCAGCAAAGAAATCAAATGTCCTATATATGTATGAAATAAATAAATCTTGTTGGCACAGAAGCCACTTGTGTTTCTTTTTCATTGTAATTTAGGTGACGTGGTCACAGCTTTTTGCATCCATTTTTTTAGGTGAAGAAATAAAGCTTTCCAGAATAGCCACAAATGATTTTGAATTTAGGAAGATTATAGTCTCTTACTTCTTCTTCTGCTGCCACCATACAAGAGGAAGTGCTGCTCCCCCCACTCTATTTTTTCTCTCTCTCTCTGTCTTGTTGACTCGATCTCACACAGCTTTTGGATCTCATCTATTTCCTGCTTACACTCCTCCCCTCCCCTTTTTTTTAAAAAAAAAAAATCATATCTCTCTCATTCTACCCCTACTCTCCCCACCTCTCTCTCTCTCTCTCTTGTTCTGTTTTGGTCGGCCACCTTTCCTTTCCAACTTATCAAATTCCATAGGGTGGGGAGGGGAAGTGAGGGTGGATCCACCCACATGAGTGATCATTCAATGTTATTTTAGAAATGTTGTTCTCAGCTGGGGCCAAAACATCCACCTGCAAAAAGAAAGAAAGAAAAAAAAAGAGCCTCCAAATACGACACAAATCTTTGTTACGTCACTGGATCAGCATAAATGTAGGAGCGTGCAGATGGCAATGCATCATAGCGCAAACATCATTAAATCAGATTTGTAAAGGCTAATTTGCTGGCACAAACAGGGAAGATGAAGATTAAGGTAAATGGCTGACTCCTGTTGCTGTTGTTAGTTCAGGGTGTGTGAGGTGTGTATCACAGTGTGTCAGGCAGGGGAGGGGCTGCTGAAAAGTCCTCTCAGAATAAAGGGAAGGTGACTGATTGAGAAGTCCCAGGTTGTGTTCTGTTGCTAATATAGTTATTTGGTGTAATCGTGAAATAATAACATCATAATCCCATCTGGAATGAGAAACTGTGGACTGTGTGCTACAGTGATTGAGGCCATTTCCTGTCTGTGCATGTGTCTGTTTGTTTGGCAGTGCATTTTAAGCAGTGGTGACTGCAGGAGGCAGCCTGATGGATACAGGATCATACTGCAGCGCTGACATTGTCTTCGGTCCTCCTCCTCTTCCTCCTCCTTCTCCTTCACCCTCCCCTATACTGTCTGCCTGCCTCTCAGCAGAATTATCACTCTAAAACACACACACACACACACACACACACACACACACACACACACACACACACACACACACACACACACACACACAAGCCCTGAACAGACACAGCTGCAGATGCAGGAGCAAGTGCAGCCATGCACTTACTGCAAGAACACATACACATTAAACACGCAAATGAAGCTGATTTTAAGATGCCTAAAAGTGTAAGTGAGAGAAAAAACATGGCTGCACAATCCCTACAAGAGAAACTACGGCTCACCCCCCTCCCTGCATACAGAACAAGCACAGAATGCCCCCCCCCCGCTCTTTCAAAGGCAGCCATGCATGTTCAGACACAAGGTGCTGCAAGAGCAAACAAAAAAGGCAAAATCAGCCATTGGGGATACGCAGAATATCACAGTGTTGGATTTTATCATTATAACTTGTCATTGTGTGAGCGTGCTGCAAGAACCCATATGAGGATCCCATGTCTGACTGACACAAGGCAAACAGGAAGTCACCAACATGCACCCATGGTTTATTTTACTGGCGACAGCGAACCTCTCACTTACACCCTGTCACAGGAGAAGGGAAGTGTCCGCTGCCGTCGCAGCCCTTTAATCCAAACACAGAGACAGCTCTGTCTGTCCTCAGCTTCAAAAGAAGAAGAGAGGAAAGAGAAGGAGTCGGTAGTATGTGCACATGTGTATTTGATGTGGCAGGAAAAGGTGAATAAAGCTTGTGTATATGCAAGCCATACATCGCCTCGCATAGCAATTTGAAGCCACCGCTATTGTGCTGTTTTGGTCTCATGCACGTCATGTGCAGCTATAAGTAACATCCATTTTTCTTTTCACTTTTCTTCACATCATTGTTTCCACATTTCTCATCAGGAAGTTAAAAAAAAAAATCTGTTAAAACATGTGCTATCTGGTAACATATAACTACTATGTGAGCTTATTTGGCTCCTAAAATTTTAATCTGTCCTATTTTAATCTGGCTAAATTGCTGAGTCACATCCGCAATGATACCTTATGTTGCAAGCTGTCATACTGCATCGTGTTTATTTGTGCTGTGATGTTGTAATTAACACTGAGCCCTAGACATGTTGACTGTTTGACATTGTGTCTGACACTGAATGTGGTGATAGACAACCGCTCAAAGGCATATGATGAGTATGCTGGCGAGAGGCTAAAGTCTAGACTCCAGGCGACACACCATATGATATTGATTATCTTTTGTTTGGCTATCTCTGCAGCTCCTTGCCCTAAAGGACTTAACTCACATTATTGTCTGGTATGAGGCTCTATTATTTCAATCTAAAAAGCTCTGCAAGTAGAGGTGAATGCACTGCTGCTGAAATGACCGTGTTTCCATGATTCCATAATGAGGCTGCAAAACATCCACTGCAATTCACTCGGGTTTCAGTAACACAAACTTTTTTTGAGAAGCAATCTCCATCAGTTGCATTATCACATAGAAACCCCACTATATCTAATAAAAATGCAATTATATATTCTTTCTTTAATATTACTGCTGCTTGAATTATTTCAGATTCTAATTGTATTATATGGTCAGCTTCTATCTATACGAGCTATAGATTTTAAAAACCATTCTGGAATCAGTTATTTTAAAGTGTTTCAGGTGTGTTTTTGTTTTGTTTTGTTTTTGGTCTGGCACCTGCTGTGAAATGGAGCACTTGTGGGGCAGTGAAAGGGTAGTGGATAAAAATAAAAGATTTATCTCTCGCTCTCTGTAAGTTGTCAAGATGTTCTTTATTTGCTCGCTGGCTTTTGACACATTTTGAAAGAACTACAACTCGGCTCATGTACAAATTTGTTGGTTAAATAACTGCAATTTCATCTGTAAGTATGTGTGTGTGTGTGTTTTTGTGAGACGGAAGCCTTTTTACAAACAGTGGTTTTGGGTGACCCATTTTCTATGAAATACACTGTAATGGTGACCAAAGTCACATAAATAGTGATGCAGAAACTGAGAATTAATAACAGCACTGTAGTAAAGCATCCATACATATTGGGGCCCTATTTCTTACCAGAGAGAGACGTAAGGCACTGACGGCTTCGTGGTCTACGTTGCCGTCTACAACTTTCTTGTTCTTTATTTGTTTTACTCTATTTTGTTGTACAACACTGTGTGACTACTTATCTGTGAAGGGCACTTTACATACTTGTAACTCACAAAGATACAGTTTGAGAATAAAGCTGTGCCTTTAGTTTACATAGGGATGGTTATAGGAAATCTGCAGTGATGCACAATGAATTTAGAGTCAGTGTCACATGTTGTACTTCAAAATGCAAGCAGGAACCATATCCAGTGCAAATAACACAATGAAATACACTGTACATTGCATATAAAATCCTTTTTACATTGATGATTCTCTTAAAAATAGTATCATAGTTGCAATCAGCGCCCCAATATAGGTCAGTATTAAGCATTCTAACAATAACACGTTTTTAGTTTCTTACACATGCAAGGGGTGGCTCTGGACAGCAGCATTTAAAAAAAGCACCTGGAAAGGTTTTTTTTAATGACTGAAAAGATGTCTGAATATAGGTGACTCTCCAGTTTATAGTCCAGCTCTACAGGTGACGCATCATACAGGGTTTGAGCTGTAGATATAGTTCAGGCCCTTATATTAGCTGCTTTGCATACACTTCCAAAAATCATAAATAGGAGTATATGTAAAATCTGCTTACACACCCACTCACCTCACCCTCTCCTTAACCACTCTCACTCACCATCATGTCCACCCCCACGCACACACTTCCTCCATTATCAGTCCTGAAAAATTGAAATTTTATTTTTTCTACCACGAATGTCAGACTATGTATCTGCTTACATTGGATACATAGTATATGTGGATTATGTGGCATCACTTAAATAGGTTGCAGTTTATAGAGGGTCTATCAGCTGTGGACCCTTTTCAGTAATGCTCCTGGTCTATGAAACAACTTTTGGATGTATTCATGCAGTAAAATCTGAGTGTGAGTTTCCTTTGCATGATCTGATGACTTATTCGTGCAAACATTTTAGATCTGAATCCATTTTATAGCAACTGCACAACTGGAGATTAAAACCAGTCATTAATTATTTATCTAACAATAGAGTTGATGGCTTATCAGAAAGTAGGAAATTCATGAGTATTTATTAATCGATTATATCATTACCAACGCTCCCCTTCCTCCTATTAATGGGTAATGGGACTTATATATAAAGAAGTACTCAATCATTTACTATCTATGATAAAGCGATTTGTTAAAACTTATAAGGATGCATAATTAGAAATGGAAAAATTGAGCTGAATCCAAAAGAAAGACTTGGTCAAATCGGTGCTCAAGCTCGCTGAGATTGCATAATGTTAACAGTACCTGGTGCAGTCACGTCCTTAAGAAAAGGTTTGCTTGTTAGATATTTATTAC
The DNA here is from genome assembly GCA_024447675.2 of Pterophyllum scalare. NCBI lineage: Eukaryota > Metazoa > Chordata > Actinopteri > Cichliformes > Cichlidae > Pterophyllum > Pterophyllum scalare. Next base: position 182,405 of record JAMQGT020013139.1, on the reverse strand, counting down.
CCACCTGGCTCTCCTCTACCCGCTATAAATATAGGAGTAAAATATGTCACTCCAAGCCCTTTTCATGTGTGATGTGTAGGCAGGTGTATGCAAGCTGTCATTCCAGACAAAAACTGCAGCAGGTGATTTCAATAATTAGTTCCTGAGAAACCGGCACACACGGCTCAGCGGCCTTGATTTTTCTCTGCAGTACATTCACCATCCTGAGGAGTGAAATCTAATAGACCCATATTGTTGGCAAGGTGTGAGCAGCAAAAATGTCAATGTGTTACAAAGTTTAATATGATAGCAAAAGGTTTACATTTTTGTATGTCTATGTTTTTCAGATTTAGACTTTCACTCTCTGTCTTTAGGAATTGCGTTTTACTTTTGATTCCACTGCATTTATGTGGCAGCTGCTAGTTATCTTTCAGACCAAGGTCTATTATGGATTAAAGCAGTTATTCCCAAACATTTTTCGGACCCATTGCACAATAAATCAGCCTCTAGTCGGGGCAACTTGTCACAGTTCCACCAAATAGATTTTCCCTCCATGACCTAAAAAGAGTCCAGAATCTCATAAAAGGGAAAAAGAATTCCAAAGATTCGGGAGGGAATCTAAAAAAAATGTACGCAAATTTGTGTGTCAGAGCTCCATTAATCCAGCCACGTGGTCCCACATGGGCAGATTCACAGGTTGAGACTCACTGGCCCTCACTTTAGCTGACAGAGCTAGCGCCACCTCAAACTACACGTATAATGCTACTTACAGGGGATGATGCTTTCTGGAGAATTTTTAATATTTACACTTATCTGATAACACACTTACCTCACTGACAATATACATGCTTTCTAGGCACATGTACACAATATTCGCTGCAAATAAGCTGATATTTATTAGCAATTGTGAAAAGTTGCAAATAGTTGTTTTGGAGCACACGGAAAACACATAACAGACATCTTGGATTGCCTTCCACTTATCTCGATCTCGCTAATTATATCCGAGATGCTTGTGTGTGTTTGTGTGTGTGTGTGTGTGTATAGGCAACCGTGTGTTTGACTCTCCTACTTATGCCACAGACAGCTGTTGTTTGTATTGCCCTCAAGTGCTCAAACCCACTTTGTAATTAGCCCTATCTAGTTTTACTTTACTGAAGTAATGAGTGTGCACGGCAGAGAAGATGCCCCGAAACCCCCACCCAGCAACACCTCCACCAGCACCATCCTGCTTCACAACGGCAAACCGACCCCCAATCCTTTCTGCAAAGTAAAGCCTGGATCACCCACACACACACACACACACACACAAACACACACACACACACACACACACACACCAGCACACACAGCTCAGGCCAGTGTCAATAGCTTTTACACAGAAGCCATGTTAGAAACAGCTGACGTTGAAATGTGTCAGTTGAGGGTTGTCCATTGTTAGCTGTTCGTAAAGGACTGAAGATTATGTTGACTGAATGAGCGCAGAAGCATTTAGAGTTTGTTATCATGTGAAAACTGCTTACACTCACAGAAACCTGTTGCCTTAAGTGGCAAACCTGTTAGCGGATTCATTCAAACGAATGCCACAGTAAATGTAAACACACAGCTATAGGGATGTCTGAGTGTTTTACATGATGAGTGCTTGAATTATAGGAAGTAAAACTCGGAAAAAAAAAAAAACCACACTGGCCTCATATAAGTGAGGGAGGAAATCATGGCAAGGCATGCATTTCTTTCTACTTTTTTTTTTTTTTTTTTACAAAGAGGGGGGATGGGTAGCTTTTAGATTGTCCCTCCTCCCTCTTCCTCTGTCTTTTTTTTTTCTCTCTTCCCTCTCATCTTTGTTCAAGTGCTGCTTGGCTTAAACAAGCCGCCCCTGCTGAACACTGAACTATCAGAAATGAGTCAAAAGTCAGCAAGCAATACATCGCCAGTGACGTGGAGTTAGGGTGTTTACTTGAGATAATGTATACCGTTAGTGTGTGTGTGTGTGTGTGTGTGTGTGTGTGTGTGTGTGTGTGTGTGTGTGTGAGAGAGAGAGAGTGAGACAATATGTCTCTCTGTGTGTTTGTGTGTGTGCATGGGAATGAGTGGGTGTGGTGTTAGGGGAGTTGCATTAAAATGGACATAAATGGATGAGAAAAACACAGTGATTCCATTTACATTTGATGTATTTGGAATTTCCATGGATTAAAAAAAATTATCAAAAGCAAAACATTTGTTCTAATTTTCTCCTTGCTCCTTGCTTAATCCTCCTATGATCTCTTCTTGCCGTTAATAATAAAAGACCCAGGAAAGCATTTATCATCTGGATCATCAGCTGCTTTTTTTTTTTTTTTTTTTTCCACCTCCCCTTCATCACCATACTGCAAGTGGCTCTGGTGTGTGTCTTGGTTTAATGACCGCTGATGACGCACAAACACAATTTCCAACTCCATCTATATGCTGAGGGTAGGCAGGGACACACAAAGCTCCTCTCAGAAAAAAAACACTCTCTCCATCTCCCTCACAAAGCCCTCATGCCTCTCATTTGTAAATCACTTAAAAGCATGACAAATGTGCATTGGAAGTTCCAGAGCGTCCCCTTTGAAAGCATTTGCAAGTCTCTCATTCACACCCACTTCTCTGATACACAACCACATTGTGCTAAGTAGACATATAGCTTGGCTCTACACGCATGGTCATTGTGGCTTAATTGGTATCTGAAAATGTTGAAAAATGTAGAAAATTATTTACTGTAAAAGGTGATTTGAGGTGGGCATGAGTCTTATCTATGTTTGCGTCTGCTTCTTAGATGTGCTGAAATGATAGAGGCAGGTCAGTGTGATCTGGCTGATTACAGCTGGGCTTTTTTTTTTCTTCTTTCTTTCTGGTAGACGAACAGAAAGCAGTTCTGTAGTTCTGAAATGATTTGAAAGCAGTGGGAATGTTGAACTAAAATCTAAAACAAAGGGGTCTTGTCCCACAACAGTAATCCCAGGGGAACATTTTTGCCAAAGACTGGGAATTACTGTGTTTTTCAATCATGTGATGGGCCATCAAGCAGGGGGTTTACAGCATTTTCCTGTGTGTTTGGGTCTGAATGTAATCTAAGCTGATGGGCAGTGGCTGTGAATTTATATTGCTGCAACAGTATTTTTACAATTTAGGCTATGAAAGAAACACAGTGTTTTTCAACATGATAACATATCGTTGCATTTATACAAATTGTCAGGAGAGCAATAGTAGTTTAGAATGGGTCAGTAAGGGGTCACCTGCAAAGTAACGTTAACCGTCATTAAGCACATAATCTGTTACTGCCGTAATTCCTGCATATAAACACATTTTGAGTGCTTAAACATTGTACAAACATAGTATTTTTTTTAAAGAGTTTACATCTCTAAAAACTCTTCATAGCTGCACCACAAGAGAACAGTCTTTAAAATCCAATATAAAATGTTAAGTTTAAAAGGTGAGTGGAGAATCTATTCACACTAGACAATACAACGACATCAAAACATGCCTTTGCACCACTGCAGGTTTGTTTTCTGAAAGGTGAATTTGAAATTTAATTTACAGTTCACAAGGCCTGTTTGCCTTCAGTGGGAGTTATGGGTAGTGGTGTTGTGTACAAAGTATAGAGAAAACTGGCAGTAACATTAGCACCAGCTAGGAAGACAAATCATTAGAAGTGCTTTTGACTTTAAAGGCTGGTGCTGATTATTTAGTCTTTCACTTGGTTACTGATATGAGGATTATAAAATCTTACACCGCCATGCAATCTTTTTTTATGCCTAGAGATAGACGGGAAACATTTAGTCAAGTGTAATTGAGTATTTTCAGTTTATATTATTCAATGCTTCACTACAGTTCATAAGGAAATAATACAGTTTTCACTCCACTGTGTGTCAGGTGCAGTGGGTACTTTATAAAATAAGATTTTACATTAAAGAAAACTAATAAAATAAAGATGAGACCATTTGTAGCGAGATTTTACATCCACAGCACTTTTGTTAACATTTTCAACTGGCTGGTAGACAAGCCTGATTTCATTGTGTTGTGACATATGATTAAAAATAACTAACCATGCGCTGTCAGAACAATGCCAGCTGTCTACAGTCACTGGATGTATGACTGTCCACCTACAGATTAGACGGTTATTACAGACACAAGATTAGATTTTGGTGTCAGTTTGTAAGTCACATGCAACATGCCGGCCTCAGATCTGAGCTTATTTGGTCAAAGGTAGCGGATCATCAGTAGCTGATCGGCCGTTGTCTCGATAGCCTGAGGTCTGTGTTCCTCTCACAGAGAGGTTATGGTTTGCTGTTTACAGTAGAAACTGCTCTAAATACTGTCTCACCTTTTTTTTTTTTTTTTGTTTCTATCATCATTAAGTTATGTATGTCTGTAAACTAAGTGTTTATGGCCTTTAATGGTGCAGTTGCTGCTTTAGGTTACATATAATTTAGTATGATTTGGTTTCCTGTCTTTAACTAACGCTTAAAAGGGACCTAAAGTCTTGAAAAACAAGAAGTATGGCGTTACCCAACCTGCTGCCAAGCAATTGTTGCCAACGTAGAAGCCCTGACAAAAGTATAAGACATTGCCCATAGAGGAATCGTGTTATAATGCAACTCCCCTAGCACATCCATTGCTTATGAGGTGTGTGTTTTAGTCTCCTGAGCCACTCTTGTATTGTGTGGTGTTGCTTTCACGTCACCTTTTTAGTGTTGTCGCTGTTTTAATGTGACATGTAAACACTTGATGTTAACGGTTTATGTTGAAAACGAGTCACACCCCCCTTGATATGAGCCTGCAAACTGAGAAGTAAATCAAATAATTTGTTATAACTGTTTGAAGAGGCGCTGCAGCTCTTACACTGTACACCTGACAATTTAAACCGATACAGATATCACATCTTCATGATTCGCCCGTAAATATGCCGTAATGAAAAATTTATGAGGTATACTTTGTCAAAGGCTAAATTATTTATCCCCGCACAAGGTTTCAACACCTCCATTAAGCGTCTGGTCATTCCCTGCAGCACTTTGAAAGACTGTTATCTATTGCTCTTCGCCACTGCACACACACTGTGAAAACATTTGACAGCACATCAAAGTTTCTCCTCCTGAGCTCCCTTTATTTCGACACTTGGGTGTTTTTTCCTCCCTCAAATGAAGCACACACAATGCACATAAGGACACCTCGGCTCCTGCACCCACACCACCTCACTTGTGTCTTTGTATGAGACCCCTGCCTCGTCCCCATTGTCATGTTAATTACCTATTTGCTCTGTTTTGCAGGAGCTCACCATCAATCAAAGCGTCTCCTAGCTTTTCATCTCACACAGTGCATCTCTACCTGTAATTAGGTTTGGCTGAGGCAGGAGATGGATTTAGTTAGCACCGTGCAGAGGGGGAAAAAGACACTGGGTAGTCTCCATGGCTGTTCTGGGACCAGCCTTTAATGGTGCCTAATTGATCTGAGCTGTCATGGGGCTATGGCTTCATATGGTAGGAAGTTGATTATTCTTACGTGCCGTCCTCGAGCTCAGCATCCTAAGTGTAAAAGTGAGATGAGGTGGGTGCGTGTGTGCGCGTGTGAATACAGGCCTGCAAGTGCATGATTAGGCACATCTGTGTAGGCAAATATAACAACAAACGTTTTCTCCAAAGGATGGGGGATGGGATCCCGGGTGTGCTGTATGCGCACTACATTCAGGCAATCACAGAATGGGCGTATTGCTGTGTGTACAAATGTGTGTGGATGTTTTAAGGGTAATTTTGTATGTGTGTATGCGTGGCTTTGTATTTATAGCGGCTAAGGAGGGTGGAGGCTGCGCTGCGGTCAGAATAATTTAACATCCAGATGTGCAGATGCCGGGGGGAAATCAATACAGATGATGGCTCTCCCAAGCAGGTGATGAGCATACTGTCATAATGCAGCAAGGATGGAGATGGATTAATATTTAACAGTAATCTGGACTGAACAGATGGGCGTTGATAAAAACATGGAGAGGTATGAGGACGAGTTCGTATCAAGGATAAATAGTCACAAAAAATTGTGTTATATCAATCAGAACAACTTGCAATCATCTGGTTAATTACTTTGTGTGTGCAGGATATCAATAAAACACTAATTGGGTACTTATCAAGAGTAAGCACAAAGGAAGGGGAAAAAAAGGTGTGGGGCGATTTTTGGAAGGAAGAAACCATAAATTACACTTTAAGTACTTCTCAGAAAGCCTATTTAGTAATTACACGGTTGATGTAGAAAGGTAATTATTTACACAAACATACATTTTTTTGTTTGCATTATTGTTGTAGCCTTTACTAAATCATTAGGCACAGCCTGGAACTTAGTCTGTAACCATAAAATATTTTTCGTTTCACAGGCTATATTTATGGGGTTACTGTTACACAATAATTAAACAATGGAGGCAAAAGAGTTATTCTGTCACTTTTATGTAATTAGAATGTAAGTTAAGTTTAGGTAGTTATGCAGTGCATAACGCTGGGACGTCTGTGCGGCTCGGCTGACCTTCAGCATGAAATGAAAAGTGTCTGATGCCTCTGGTGTGTTTGGAGGGGCTTTCTCTTTTCCGAAGATGGGCAGCCATGCATTATTGATTACAAAACACTCCTGCAATGCTATTTCATCTTTCTGGTGTGGCTGACCGTGAATTCAGCTTTACTTTAGAGTAGTTGAGATCTGTTTTATATCAGTGTATGGGTTTTCTTCTTTTTTTCTTCCTCTTTTTTTAAATCAGTTGCATGCACTTGTTTGTGCAATATTGCCACCACTATCACCACCACCCAACCCACCCCCACCCCCACCCCCCTTCAAAACCATGTGGGAGGCTAAATGGCAGATATGCAAAAACAACTGCCTTATCTTCTCCACGTCCCTCTGCACAGACCACTGACAGACAATTACACAAGGTGAAAGACAAAGGTAGGCAGAGACGAGCCAGCGTGGTGCAATGGGAGGCTGAAATCCCAGCTAATGGTTATCACACCAACTGTGTCACACCTAACAACATTTCTTCGACATTATTTTGAGCTTCGTGACATGTATCTGCTCCACTTTGATGCCTTGTGTTTGCTTCATGCTAGTATTGCACATATTTGTGTATATACACTATCTTCACATTAGGCCTGATGCTGTCTCGCTTTCACGCGCTACTTTATCCTCATAGCATGCATATTGCTTACTGAGTTTTCTGACACTCTGTGCTCTGCCGGTGTTATTATGCACTACATGCTTGCTGATAGCAGCACCTCGTCTTATGAATTCTAGTGATTCAGACTGTGAAATGTTAAATATTCATTTAGCCGAATTCTTACGAATGTTCTATATTTTTGTGATCTCCTTGCAGCTGCAGACTTTCGCATTCAGCAGTCATTTAACAATCCTTCATCCTTATAATGTATTTTGAATTTTCACAGTCAAACCAGCCATCCACAGAGTGTTGCTGAGCGATGCCTTACCTCCCCGGTCCCCCGCCGAGGATGGTCACAGGGGAGGATGCCCGTGGTGACCATGGCTGTCAGACGGCGTTTCCATGATGCCAAAGAATGATTGGTTTCATGGATCCGGACAGCGCTCTCTGACAGCACAGGGGGAGACTCGACTGCACCTGGGAGAGGAAACACTGGCAGGATGTGAAATGTTACCGAACAAGGTCACTGCAAGGGTCATCGTATGACCTGTCACACATCCCCCCCCCCTGTCAACAAGGAATTTACAGCCAGGCCTCGTGCTACACGTTGAGAATATTAGGTCTGAATTTATCCTTTGTTTGAGCCTGACTTAGTCTTTGTGTGCTTTCTGTGAGGTTGTGGTGAATTTGCAGACAACAATGTCCTGGTTTGAAAAGCAAAACAGCAAGGACACCGCTCCGACAGCTGATGTTCCTGCGAATAGTCGCTTGTCATTAAAGTGCACTGCAGCGACTGACGGCTAAGAAATCAAGGAATAAATCTTTAATTGGAAGGGCGTTATTCACAAGATACCTCATTTGCGAAGTGCTGCAAACAAGCACCGCATTTTCAAGTCTGACTCATGTCTGCCCTAGTCTGTGGAAAAGCACTGCCAGTGCCATTGATGTCTGTTTTTTGGTGAGGCTCGTTAGCATGAATGACAAAGCCAGTGAAGGGACTCAAGAACAGCAGCTCGCTCACTTTATTTCCCTCGCAGCATGTTTTTTAATCACAACATGACTTTGGCATATCTCTTAAAGAGGTGGGCTTCCTGGCAAATCCCGCTGCCCCGAGCCCACGACAGTTTTAATGATTGATCACTCTTCTCTTGACTATGGTGAAGGGGAGGGTAAAAAAAAAAAGGGGGGGGCGGAGAAATAGGGGTGTGGACAATCCTACAAGGTCAGAGTGATGTCCAGGCTTTTGTTTTCAGTGGTGAGATCAGTGACCTGTGCGGCCACGAGGGGACGTGCAAATTAAGTGGCAGCCTGGCAGGAACAGATGCTCTTACACAATGAGCATGCACTTGGTTGTTTGCTTATTCACTAAAACTCAAGGAGCTGAGTTCCCCTTTTAGTCATGGCTTTTCCACCTGTAGGCCTGTATCTTTGAGGAAAATGTTGCTGAGGCCATCAGGCTAATGCAGACTGACTAACATCCTGCTAAAGATGCATCTACAGAACAAATGGGCAACAATGCAAAGATAAACAACTATTGTTTTACAATGAAAAGCATATATTTTGAATATTTTTCAAATTAGTAGGAGTGGCGCCTTTTCAAAAAATCCTGTGAGTATATGTATGATAACATATTGGATTTGCATTTGGGCGTGTTTTGCTTCTTCTACACTTATATACTGTAGTGTACAAACAGATTGAAACTCCAAGCAGGATTTATTTATATTTGGCCACAAACCTCTGCAGGGGTTTCAGTCACCTAAACAGCAGCAGTCTTGTTCCTTTATTTTAAGGCTGAGCTCTCCGCTCCCCTCTGCTTTGCCTGCTTATGTGTCAAAATTAAGAATCCACACTGCACTTTTCTTTGTGTGGAAAGAAAAGTGCAGCTATCAATACAACCACCAGATTATTAACAGTCAAAGACAAGCAAATGAGGAGTAGGCCTGGGGTTTAATGTGACCGTAGTCATCTCGTGTATATTTGCATGGGTGTGTGCACCGCCTGTGACTACATACCAAGTCACGTCATTCAGACGGCCAGGAGATACGAGTGAAATATACAATCATTCCCACAATGTAACATCTCAGCAGCACAATCAGCTTGGTAGGATCTTCGGGATTTGGGGCCCATAAACGACCAAAGCTATTCATGACTCACTGCCTCCCTCTGCTGGTGTTAAAGGACGGTAAAGTCAGATTACGACATGTCTTTGAAAAATTGATAGGATACTGTCTCAGGTACTAAGTTGTGAATTCAAAACTAACATATTACACTTTATGATATTTTTATGTCTCATACTCTTAGAGGATTTCAACTATGTCAACTCCCAATTTATAGTAGAACTATCGCTCAGTATTTTACGGGTACTTTTATGTCCTATGCCTGTAATATTACACTAATCTTTTAAACAGGTTTTTACAGCATTTTAATTCACTTGGTGGTACTTTCTCTCTTTTAGTGGGCTGTTAAAACTTTGCAATCTGCAGTGCCTAAGAAAGTGTGTTTTATGCCTAAAATGCCATATATTCCTTTAAATTCACACATTAGTCTGTAGGCCTATTTTTTATGAGAGTTTAAATTTGGTTATTAGTAATTTAAAAAAACAAAAACAAACATTTAGAAGAACTTGGCTTTTCTTTTTTCTTCCCCCTCTTTTTTTTTTTTTAACATGTTCTATTTTATTTAAATCTGACAGCTGGTTTATTGTTGTGGCAGTACGGCTTTGCACACATCATAAATAGTTCATAACAAAGTAGCTCCAAACCTTCAAAGTTGCCGTTTTGTTGATCTGTGAAGTACAACAAACCGAACAGTAGATGTCTCCCTAGTCCGCACAGCTGTACGTGTGTGTCTCCGTGAGTATGCTGCGGTCTACTGATGACAGAGTCGCCATTTTGAAAAGCAAATCGTTCTCAGCACACCCACCCCGAGTACTGGAACTATGCCGCGGGGCCGGCCTCGTAAACTGAGAGTTCAAAGCAACGACGAAACAGGTAACAAGTACCAAAATGCAAAGAATAAAATATATAGATAATGGGCTATCCAAATAACTTGGTATTGTTTTGCCAAACTCCTCTGCAGCTCATATAATAACACTTCAATGTAGTGCATATAGTCCCCGGATATAGTATTGCGGGTGGGCTTTGCTTTGTACGGCGAAGGAGTGATTGAGGCGGAATGATATTAATAACGTTTCGGTGGCTCTTCTTATTGGCTTCCAGTCTAAATTGGTGTCCGCCAGGAGCGGAGCAGCAGTGCTGCGCAGCGTTAGTTAATGTGCGTCTTTTTCTTTACATGCAATATGTATTTATTAGTATTTCGTTGTTAGCATGTTGTTGCTAACTAGCTGCCTTTGCTATCGTTAGCTCCTCGGCTAACACGCTAAAAATGTTGGCCATTGTTGTTTTGATCCTGTGACGCGCCGCTGCGAGGCTGCCCAGCCGCCGATGGATAACTCCGAACAAGTTGTCACATCCGCACATTTAACACGACTTTTAAGTGTCGACCTGTGCTGTGGAAATGCGTTCATTTTGCACTTCATCATTACCAGAACACAATATAGTTGCAGCTGCACGTTGGCCGTTTAACTTAAACTGGAGGTTATCACGTGATTCCATCGATTGACGACAAAATGAACAGGACCCGACATTATTATCAAAAATGATGTGCGGATTATACAGTCCGAGTCCTGCCAGCGACTGTGACAGTCAAGGTGGGCAAGCAACACCTAAGTGTTGAGTGCCGAAATCACGTTAAACAGGTGCACCACGTAAATGCATAAGGAGACAAGCTAAAAGGGAGCAGTACCTTTATTAACTTAATATATCATCTGAATTAAACTTAATATGTACGCAAACTGACTTCTAAATGTGTTTAATGCTGAATATACTTATCGTCTGCTGCTATAAAGCGACAATCATGTAATGTTCACAGTATAAATATGACCTAATTCGAAATTAAAGAAAAAAAATCCAGGGATCACATCACCTGTGTTAGTGACGAGGCACAACATGTACTTTAACTATCCTTCAGAGGAGAAAGCCTCTTAAAGCACATTAAGATACTCATGTGTCACCTCTTGTGCTGCTCATCAGATGCGGATCCCAGTGAAACTAAGGCAGAGGGCTTCATTGATGGGGAGCTCAAGGATAAGAAATGCACAATATGCTCCCAGATCTTTACCACAGAGAGTCAGCTGCAGAAGCACCTACGCGAACATGAGGTCAATGATAAGGTAGGTGCAGGAAGGATGTGTCAGCAGGACACAGTATCTTAAGTCTGGTGATTTTAGATGAATTAGGTGTCTGTAGGTCACTGATGGACATCCACTACTGGGCCCTAATAGGAGATGTTAGTTTGATTGTTTTTTTTTTTTCTAGGGTCTCTTTAGGGTAGTTCAAGCTGTTTCTGTCATGAAATATTTATTTAGTTCTCCAGTGAGGATTTACAGGGTTTTAGTTGCTGTAAATTGTATTTGCCTGAAAATAGTCTAACCCTTTACCAACAGTTGACAACATTAAAGAAACAAAGCAAATGATTGCTTTAAAGTTGATGAATTTAAGTGTCAAGTGATTTTGAATACTGCTAAATTAAAGTACTTATAAAAACCACCTCAAATACTTTCAGTTAATATGCCCACTTAAATTAGGGGACATATTGGCTTCTCTTCATTGGCTCCCTGTTAAATCCAGAATTGAATTTAAAATCTTTCTTCTCACATACAAGGTCTTGAATAATCAGACCCCATCTTATGTTAAAGACCTCATAGTACCATATCACCCCAATAGAGCACTTTGCTCTTAGACTGCTGGCTTACTTGTGGTTCCTAGGATTAGGATACTTAAGAGTAGAATGGGAGGCAGAGCCTTCAGCTTTCAGGCCCCTCTTCTGTGGAACCAGCTCCCAGTTTGGATTCAGGAGACAGACACCCTCTCTATTTTTAAGATTAGGCTTAAAACTTTCCTTTTTGATCAAGCTTATAGTTAGGGCTGGATCAGGTGACCCTGAACCATCCCTTGGTTGTGCTGCAATAGACCTAGACTGCTGGGGGGGGGGTGTCCTATGATGCAATGTTTGTTTCTTCTTATCTCACCTCTTTTTACTGTGTTTGTACTCCGCATTTAATCATTTGTTATTATTAGTCTCTGGCTTTCTTCCACAGCATGTCTGTCTCTCTCTCTCCCTTTAGCCCCAACCGGTCGTGGCAGATGAACCTGGTTCTTCTTGTTAAAAGGGAGTTTTTCCTTCCCACTGTCGCCAAGTGCGTGCTCATAGGGGGTCGTTTTGACTGTTGGGTTTTCTCTCTAATTATTGTAGGGTCTTTGTCTTACAATATAAAGCACCTTGAGGCGACCGTTGTGATTTGGCACTATATAAATAAAATTTAATTTAATTTAGTCAAATCAAAGCTTGTTTAATCAGTCAATTCATTTGGGGTCGTTTGCTTGAAAAGCTTCTGAAATGCACTGTTACAAGCAATAGAAAGGCCAGGATTTCTCATCCACCCACAAACCCCTGCTTGGGTCTCTCCCTTCCCACTGGCACTTTCTAATAGCACAGAAAATATTACTGTATTATGTCAGCTGCGCTTATCCCTCTATAATAATAGTAAATCAGTTTCTGAAAAAAGAATTAACTGGCATAGCTAGCACCTTCTGAGTTACCACACGAGGCAGAAAGTTTTTCTGACTTTAAATTTTTAACACATCTATGCACTTTTTATGATTGTATATGGAGATGCTGTATGAAGGAGGTACACTGTGATAATAGTTGTGTTGGATTAGGCGCTATAATTGGACTGATTTGTGTGGAAACTCATTCTAGATCGCATCGATTGGTCTATTTAAAACACTGGCAGTTCTTCGCTCCATGCTACTGAGAAGAAAGTTCGGATAGAGAAACTGCAGCTGCACCTGTAGCTGTGAGCCATTCAACTTTCAAAGCCGCTGTCTTCATGTTGTCTTTGTCCAAGCTGAAGAGCAGTGGCCTCTGGGTATGCCACGCTGTATAAGACTCAACTGTGTCACTCTCAGACTTCACCAGATTCAAAAAAGCACTCTGAAATGAAGTCAGCTTGCTCTCCTAATAGAAAAGAAATTTAATATTGGGGCCATTTTTGCCGCATGGGGATTTTCTTTCCCATTGCCTGTTAATGTACAGTACTCTCTATCCTTCACAACAAAAGCAGTTGCCTAATTTAGACAAAGAAGCACATTGATTGAGATTCAGCTGTTCCTTCTTCTCTTTAGTCTGTTGTGTCTCCATCTGTCTTCACCATGTGACAACAGCAACAAGGAGATACCTGAGCCCTCTCAGTGCCACGTTATTTGTTTTTTTCACATCCTTTGATCTCTCCTTCACTTGCAGCCTCATCGATGTGACCAGTGCTCACAGACATTCAATGTTGAGTTCAACCTCACACTACACAAGTCCACGCACACCACATCGGACTTCACCTGCCCTGTTTGCCATAAAAAGTTCTCTCGCATCGCCAGCCTTAAATCCCACATCATGCTTCATGAGAAGGAGGAGGTAAGTTGCCTCACGCCATGCTTTCCGCGCACATATGGAAGAACTTCATTTCTCTTTTGGACTCGTTTCTACTTCATCGGTTTCCTTTCCTGCAGAATCTGATCTGCACCGAGTGTGGAGATGAGTTTGTTCTTCAGAGCCAGCTCTCTCTGCACTTGGAGGAGCATCGGAAGGAGCTCTCGGGCATCAGGGTCTACGCCTGCAAGACCTGCGACAAGGAGTTCAAGACGTCTGCGCAAATAAAGGAGCATATGAAGAGTCACATCAAAATGAGGTCAGACAAGATGCTTCAAGATGCTGATTTATTACATTTGACACAGTCGAGAGGGAAACAGCTTTAGGTTAAAAATGTGGCATGAATCCTGCAGCTTGTTTATAGTCCAAAGTTCCTGTTTTTTAATGCTTAACAGTATAAACAAGACAACCCATCCACTCATGACAGGGATCAAGGATTCAGGTTTTTCCTTTAATTTGTCACCCACTCGTAGTCGAAACAGAGTTGAAGACTTACCTTCACCTTAGTTCAAACCCAACCCTCCCAGGAGGTTCAACAGCAAAGCGAAATATAACAACTCAAATTTTGAAGGCTGTTTTTCTTTCTATGCAGAAACAAGTATATATTTTTTTCAGCTTGCATAATTTATTTCCACATTCATTTTTTAAAACCTATCATACCCAAACATGAGCGGACTGTGTAATCACCTCTCAGTCACTAATGTGTACTATGTGAGTACTCGTGCCTTTTCATGTAAGGAGAGGAAATTGACTGAAAAGAAAAACAGTGTTTGTGTTGTCAAGCAGTTCCATCCCCGCTTAAAAATTGTCTTTACTAATAGCACAAACATTTGTTTTAATTGTAAAGAAAATACTTATGCACAGGGGTTAATTGTCTGAATCTTGAATATGAGATTTTAAAAAACTGCTTTGTTGTATAATAAGGGATCCTTAGACTTTTTTGTTGTTGCTCTCCACATAGGCCGCTCACTTCTACTTCAAGAAACTACAAGAAAAACATCGATCGCAGTGGGTTCACAAACAGCTGCCATCACTGTGGAAAGGCTTTCAAAAAGCCCAGCCAGCTCGTCAGACACATACGAATACACACAGGTGAGTGAGAATATCAGGAAACACCTGATTAGTGCTCATTTTGAGATTTAAGCCCAGATATTAAAAATAAATAAATAAATACTGTGGAAAAATGTTGGTGGAACTGTGTCCACTTTGGCCATATCACAATCCTTTAGGCTACGTTATTTTTCGTTTTCAGATATTTAAGAGATCTGGAGGGTGAATTTATGAAAAAAAGGTTTAGTCGGTCAGCCAGTCAGCACTGAGAAGAGGTGATATGGAGACACGGGATCTAATTGTTTCTCCTGGATGTTTCACAGTGGTTTTTAATAAGCTTAAATGCTAACTTTTTTTTTTGCGATCAAATTTTTATTTCAGTTCAATAAAGTTTCACAAACAACCAAAAAAGAAGAAAGGGAACATAAGATCACAATCATATGAAATTTTGTGTGCCTACAAGATGGGCATAAAATAAAAACACTCAAACCTAGAACAGCACATATACATACATACACTCATATACATACATACATACATACATACGTACATATATATACAGATGCATACACGCAAATATGTATACGCATGCATAAAAATGTAAATCAACTAAATAAACAGAGAAATAGACAGGCAGGCAGCCAAGCAAAACCTACAAACCAGATGAGCAAATACCTGAAAAAAGTGGGCAAAGCCCATCATGTAACACCTGCATATATAAAGGAGACCTAGACATAGGACCAGAGACACAGACAAAACAAAAGGGACTGAATAGCGTAAGAGGCTGAGGTGGAGAAGGCTGGGGGCAAGGCTTATAACATGTTTCTCACGGATTCTGCAGTGGCGCACCAAGTATTCAGGGTTTCCTCTGAGGCACTGTTGATTCGAGCTGTCGATAGTTCCATATACACCACATCCAAAAAGGAGAGAACCCAGGACTTGATAGAAAGAGAATGAGGCGGCTTCCAACGAACCACAACCATTTTCTTAGCAGCTGTCAGGCCAGTTGTTAGGGTATTATAAAAAGTAGGATCAAAAACATTCGGGGCATATGCAGATATTAGAACAATTTTCCTAGTATTCAATTCGGTTCTGGAGATCACAATCCTGCCAGCATCATCTGTCCAGGATGACAGAACTCTTTGAGGAAGATTCCGTCTAGCAACAATAGCCACACCTTTTGTTTTTGTAGTGGCTGCAGAGAATGCTATTGTGTGATAGAATTTATCTGCCAGACGCCCAGCATCAGCTGACAATAAATGTGTCTCCTGTAGCAACGCAATGTCAATTTTTTTACTTCTCAATAAATTCAGAGTGCTCCTTCGCTTATGAGGCGCATTTAAGCCGCCACAATTCCATACTAAAAGTGTAAGTTCACCCATTATTAATGGGGCAGTGTTCAAAATACAGGCATTTTCCCCCAGGTACTATGTACACAACCTTTACTCCACACAACTCAAACAAAGATGCATACAAAGTTAAGTCCCTTATTACACAGAACATAAAGAAAACCGACATAGAGAACATCAAAAATAAAATAAAAACCATGAACAGAGAGAAAGGAGAAAAAGCAAATATCAATGCGTGCAGGTCTGTGATCTATAGTGGATGTGGGGCAGCAAAAAAGAACAGACCAGCCCATATTCATATTACAAACTGCAACTAAAACAACCAATCCTGATTCAGGCTAAACTAAATGACAAGAGGAGGCTCACCATATGTAGACCTCGCTATGAGCTCCATCGCAAGCGGCCCGTTAAATTAAAGGCCGCAAACAGGTATATAGTAGAGCTCAAGTTCTCAAACTACAAAACAACGTAGAACAAAAACCATGTCCACCTGAGTTTCAAAGCCCTTGCGATAAGGGGCAGTTATTGCGAGAAGGGACGGTCATCATGTTCCGCTGGATTCTCCGAGACGTCCGTCATCATGGCAGATGTCACCGAGTGCACCGGAGTAACAGCGGCCACGTAATCCTCCGCTTCCCTAGAGGAGGTAAAGGACCTGTATTGGGCACCCTCTTTGATCTTCAGTGTTGCAGGGTACAGCAGAAAGAAATCCAGGCCCTTAGTCCGGGCTGCATCCATGGCTTGGTGGAAAGCTTGTCGGCGTTTGACAGTGAAATTGCTGTAATCAGGAGAGAAGCGAATTTTCCGCCCATCAATTGTGAGGGGGGATTTCTTCGCAGCACGCAGGATGGCTTGCCTGTTAGTGTAGCGAAGCACATTGAAGATCAAAGTGCGGTTATCTCCCCGGTTACGAGCATCGCTGTAAATTCGGTGAGCCCTCATAATCTCGATCTGGGTGTCTGCAAGAGCAGGAAACCATTTGGGGAGAGAGCTTGTGAGATATTGGGTAGCACTGGAACCTTCGAGCCCCTCTTTCAGGCCAATGATGCGAACGTTGCATCTTCTATTTCTGTCCTCCATATCTGCTAGCTTCAGCTCCAGTTCCTGAAAAGCATGGTTATGCCGATCAAGTACGTTCGCGTTGCTCTCCACGGAGGTTTTAAGTTTATCCATATCGGATCTGATAGAGCCGAGACCAGCAGTCAGTGAGGCTAGTTCAGCATGGATGGCACCTAGCTTTTCGTGGTTGTCTTTCCCCATCTGTTGGATCTGGGCAAAACGTGGTTCAAGGTAGCCTCGTTGCTTTTCCAGCAGAGAATCTGCAATTGCATCAATGTCCTGTCGGCTGCCTTTGTTCTTTGCAGACATACTGAGTTGACTGTCCTTAATAAACAGAAATAATCAGTATCAAGCCTGGTGGTCCGAGAAAAAACCCACTATTTGGCACGGCTAGGTCAGGAGCTGAACGTTTAGGCCGCCATCTCGTCCAGCTGATCACGTGACTGTAGCTTAAATGCTAACTTGAGAAAATATGAGGATGGGCTTGTGAATAAATGTGAACTTTTACAAACATGTGAAACCTATGACATCCATACACTCTGGACTTGTTGGGAAAAATGTAAATAAAAACACAATATAAGGATTTGCATTGCCCTAAAAATCCTATTATTTAATGGAAAATAATACAAACACCGCATATAAAATTCAAAAACGTAGATGTTTTATAGTTTTTTGGAGACCGTAGGCTCACTTTAAATTTGGTTGCCTGCAACACATTTTCTGAAATTTGGGACATGGGCTTGTTTAGCACAGTCTTGCTTTTAGAACCCTATTTTGGGAACTGAGGCGATCAGCTGTTGTAGTTTTGAAAGTCAAACGTTTGCCATTCTTGCTTGATTTAGTATTCAGCTGTTCACTTTATAATGCGTCAAACATTTTCACTTGGAGGCAGGTTTCATCACCTGGACTCTCTTTACTACCGAGACATGCTGTGGGAACGTGCAGAATGTCGCTGGGCATTGTCTGTGTCTGGGTTTGTGTGAATGGCACCAAATGTTGTAACCTGTGAATATCATTAAGCAAAGATACTTAGGTTATAACCATATGTCTGGATGCTGGTGACTGAATTGGGTGCTGATAAACATCTGTTTGGACCCTCTTCTCTTAGAAAGAAGTGTTTGAGGTTTTAACTTGCTCTTGTTTCCTGATGCTGTTCCTCTGTAGTGGTCTTAAGCCCTTGTGGTATATGTCATATAGAGATTTCTCTGAATCAGCTGTGAGCGGTTGTTTCTTACATTTAGAAATATTTCTTTTGTAAAGGAACTTTGTATTTGAGGTTCCAGAAACCTGAAGTGTGGGTGGATGATGGGAGCAGGTTGCATTAGATGGGGGTCCAATAGCCTGCAGCGGGTGCAGCAGTAGACTTTGAAGGTGTTTCTTTTTTTTCATTTTATTACATCCCATTGAGCTCTCTTCTTCCAGGGAGTTCTCTCCAATAAAATAAAACCCAAACACATATAATCAGGGTTTTTGTAGCTCAGAATGGGCCTCTGGAGGTTGGCTGTGCAGGATGGGTTAGCATATTGTTAAAACGAGGAGTTTGTATTGTCATTCTTTCCTTTTATATCTGGGCATTTGATTTACAAAAATGTATTAAGGCTTGAGTAAATTAAGGCCCAGTTTAAAAACAGAACAAACTCTGATTAAAAATAATCCTCATGATTTTCCTTGGGTGGAAAGCTCTTTGGTGGCTGCAGACATTTTTATATGCAGGAAAAATACAGTACAATAATAAATGCAATACAAGGGAAGTGGAAAAAATTGCAACCTAAACAGAATTCTAGGCAGAATAATATTACACATTTCTTCCTCCTTAACTGAACTTAATCCAATTACATTTTCTTCAACTCTTTCATAGACTCCTGAGTAGTTGCGCTGCATCTCTGAGAGACTGTACGCCTCAGCTGGGCTCGTTGCTCAGTGGTCATACGCATAAATCGCGTGGGTAGAATTTGATACTCTGTTTAAATTCAAATGTTCTTGTTGGCTCCCTGAGAACGTTCAGCCATCTGGGCGCAGGTTAATGTAGCCAGTAGCTCCCAGCCACGTGCTGTTTACCCATCATCCACATGGTAATTTCTTGTGCTGGGGGACTAACGCAAGATGGAGTTGACTTCTCTGTGCTTCGAATGTCAAACAGCCTTTCAGTTGATGAGGTGAAGAGTCGTTTTGGGAGACTATACAAACACACACACACACACACACACACACACACACACATTACGGTTCTTTTGCCCTCTCTGATTTCCAGTGAAGTTGGAAGGAAACAGGACTGTATTTGAGTCATCTTAATTTAGCTTGAAGTAATACCAGCCTTATGTTGTTACCAAGGTGATGAAATCGCATAGTCGTACTGTAGCAGAATGAGATATTATACAATTGACATTCACATATGCGGGTAATATTGTGTGATGAATTCTTATTAAAGCAGTGCTGGTGAGTTTTTTTTTTTTTTAAAGAGTACACATTAAACATACAACCATATGCTGTATAAAATAATAGTTTTTGTTGTTGAATTTTCTTGAAATAAGTGATTAAGTTAGATTGTGTAAACCCGCTGTTGTCATTAAAGTAACAAAGTGTGTCGTCAGTGTTTCCAGCCTCCTAATTCTTGATCTGGTCGTGCCCTTCTCTTCAGGTGAGAGACCCTATAAGTGCACGCACTGCAGCAAGGCTTTCAACCAGAAGGTGGTGCTGCAGACTCACATGGTGAGACACACTGGGGAGAAACCTCACCTCTGCATATTCTGCCCTGCCTCCTTCTCCCAGAAGGGGAACCTGCACTCTCATGTTCAGAGGGTTCATTCTGAGGTAAGACTACAGTATTGGAAAAAAAAAAAATAAGAAGAAGAAGAAGGAAAAAAAAAAGAGCCCAATTATTTTTCAGGGCTTGAAATTTGTATTTCAAAACTGGATAACATACCCGCTTTATATCCTTTGCAAATCTGGAGTTTGTACGCTTGTGAGCTTAATTATGGATTATAGATTGTCCTGTTTGCAGTTTATTTTTTTTTTCTTTTTCCTTGTCTCCATGGCTGCTCTGTTCTTTCCGCGTCCTCTGTCATGTCTGCATCAGCGCCACTTCTATTTTACAAATCAGACCGTTCATTTCACTGTTACAGGTCTGAGCCATGGATATATTTTGTGCCACTTAGCCTGAAACTTGTTTTTGGATTCTTGCTTCACCTTAATCATCTTAAGAATGTTAATTTTTCCCGAGGATTAATTCTGTAGGCTGCTGTTTGATGCAGTCCATTCTGTGTCCAGTTTTTTGTTTTTTTTTTAAATTCCTTTTTTAGTAGATAGCTACCATTCCATATTTGCACATTTTCAAGTTCCCACCATTAAAGCCTGCCTGTGTAGCTTTGGAGATAGCGAGAGAGCATACCAGGTGTTGTGCAGGTCGGATGTCGGTCCGCCTCTGCCGTGCTTCTGGCCACCGGTTCCACACTGGTGCAAATATTGAGATGAATATTATTAGATTGCTCCAATGTGGGAATTTACCTCATAAGAGCAGGAGATTGCATTTGATTTGAGTTATGTGTTCATAAAGATACTGTAATAAAAGTGTAAGTGACAGCATAATATTTAACATTTCTGACATAGTGGTATATCATTGTATATGTCACTTACACTGGTCTCATTTTTGATCCCTGGGAAAGGATTTCCTTAGGTATAGTCAGCCATTGGTTTTACGCTGAAACAATTCTTGAAACTAGTCTTGTTTACTTGCAAATTCCTCTTTAACTTCATGAATCTCCAGTTATTCAGGAAACTTAAACTAAATTGCATTAAAACAAAAAGTTTTAAGAACTTTAAATGGTTTCAAGATTTCACACAAATACATGTGAACTGTTAACACTGCTGCACATCAGGCTGGTGAAAAGCTGGACAATTTAAACTGCCTGGTAATTCATTTTACCAGCTTTCTACAGTTGAGTAGCATTTCTTTTATTCTTCTTGTTTCCCCAAATATTTGTTTTTTTGTAGGCCTCGTTGAGTCACACTCTAAATTGCCTGAACCTCTGTTCACAGCTTGTTAGATTCAGAGCACTGCGCCTTGTCATATTGTTTGTGTGTCAGAAAGGGAATGAGGTTCCTTGTTTGAGTTTTTTCCTTTGTAGGCATCTCACAGCAGCTATTTTTTAAGAGCTTAGCTGATTTATCCTCCCTGTTATAGTCAGGGAGGATAAATCAGGTCTGTCAAGTCTTTCTCTTAGTGCCACACTGTGGCTGAAGGGTCAAAAGGAGGACACGCACGCCCTCCCGGGGTGCCTAAACTCCAATGTTTGTCACTATCTGCTTCTAGAGTTTGTAAACTAAACTGGTTAATGGGTGGACTGATAGAGGTGGTGGTGGTGGTATCTCCTGGTTTAATGTCCGCTTCCAGTAATGTGGCTACAGGCTGAAGTGGGTCAACTCTGTGGCATGCTGATTGCAAAGCAAAGGCCCCTCATCACAAGGATATGTCACAATGAGCAGTGCTAGTGCATTTTAGCACGTGAGCGTGAAAGATGCTTTGTGCTTGCACACCAGGCCCCAAACTAATTTAGTTCACTTCAGCCAACCTGCCTGCTGAGAGAAATGGATTTACTGGGGTCTTTAAGGTAGTCTGTACTTTCTTCTAATCAGAAGAAAGGAGGTGTAAAGTTCTCACGATTGCAATCAGCTTGCCAAAACCTTATAAATGTTAGTTTTTAGATATACCAGCAGCAAATATTTCAAGCTACTGGCTAAATTATACACCTAAAGAAGAGATAAAGGATATTGCTGCAAACATGTTAGCACGTCCTCCTTTGTTGCTACGGCGGGGGCGTTTTAATTATGGTGCTTTTCAAAAGATTTGACTGATTAATAAAAAGCTTCACAGTTAAGTTACTGTAATGAACTGTCAGAGCTTGTGAATCATATTAAATGGTTGGTTGTGATCTGTTATTTGGATTGTGAATAGAAGCATATCTGAGTAAAATGTTGCATAATCATTTTTTTCCCCCAGTAGTTCAAATGGGTCAAATAAATTGAAGTGTGTTTTTCTTACCTGCATACAACACAGTGTATTCCATGATAAAAGACGGTGATTTGATTGAACTGGAGAGTCAACTGGCTGGACCCTTTGAATAATACATCAGTTTTTCACAAGAGTTCTTCAGCTTTCCTATTCCAGACAGTTTGTTCTTACAGTTTGGCTGACCTTTTAATAATGATAATAATAATAATAATAATAAGTCATATGAAGTCATTTGATGGAAGGTAGATTGGGAAAACAGCAGTTTACAATGTGAGTGTTGTATGAACCCAACACTAGTGAATCTATGGCATTAGAATTTGAATGCCGGAAATGTATAAATCCCTAAATTTCCTCCAAATGGTGCATTTCTGAACGCAAAGGGCAGAATATTATGCATGAGTGTGCAGCAGTAAATAAGTTAAATCTTGTGACTAAGGTGGAATAAAATGTGATGTATTAGTACTAAGAGGTATTCTTAATCTATGTTCCCAGTTCCCCTACAGTTTGTTCAGTGATTTTAGCTCTTATACTTATGTTAGTATATTCTGAGACGGACACTCCCTTCATCTCATACGTTTTCTGCTGTAGGGTGGGCCCAAGTCTGACCATTTCTCAACTGTTCCAAAGCCAACAAGCTGGCATTCGCCACAGTTTCACACTGTGTAGGTTAGATTGATTCTCCACAACCACCTCCAGTTATAGCTAATAATGATAATGCCATAGACTTTAATAGCGCTTTTCACGGTACTCAAAGCACTTTACAATTCTGTGCACCATTCGTTCACACCTCAATCATACTTGGTACACCCTCCCCTGTCAGCTCCCCTGGGGCAGTCTGACAGAAGTGTGGCTGCCAATTCGCGCCTATGGCCCATCCGACCACATTCACACTTAAGCAATGTGGGATAAGTGTCTTGCCAAGGGAGACAATGACAGCACACGCTCAGACGGGTACTCGAACCCGTGAGCACCTACCCACTGCACCACTGCCACCCCAGCTGACTTTTGAACTTTGCCTTTTAGCGTACTAAAATTGGGTTGGATGGGAAACTAGTTCTGATGGAGGATACCCCAGTCCTGCTTCAGCAGACACTTCAAACACTATCAGTGGTTCAGAATCAGCTGACACAATTGATTTCAACAGCTTTACGTTTACACGTCCAAAGGACTCTTCAAATGCTGGTTGTCTAACCATTTATCTGAATTTGTAAAAACCGCATTCCAGCTTTTACCACTGACTCTCTGAACTATTGATGTTCAGTGTGTTTCGTGACTACATGCCAGCAAACAAAATACATGTCAGTGCTTTACATTCAACTGACACTTAAACGGCTCGCAGTGCTTGAATATAAGCTAAAGTCATATTTGCAAATACACATTTTTTGCATGGTTTCTCCCAAAATTTTAACAAATAAACTTAAAAAACCTAAAATACTGAAATGTAGTTCAATGAAAGCACAGTATGCCTTACAGTTCTTGTATCGGTCATCTTCCTTTTTCTTCCACATACAGTATTTCTGTCACGGTTCCTTTGTCTTTATGGTCATCTGTACCCTCACCATTTTTACTGACTGATCTTCTCTTCCAGTTCTTTTCCGTCTTTTACAGTCCTTTTCTCCCACTTCATGACCACCACTACAAGAAAATAACAGTCCTCCTGTGTTCAGCCATCTCTTCCATATGTTCCACACCAGCACAATTCAAAAAGCCCATCATCCTGGCCCTGATGACACCTTTCTGTGGCTCTTTCATATGTCCCACACACTCACAAACATACTCCAAATGCATCCTTTCCAGTGAATACAGAGTTGAACCACCTGCATCCACTTCACCAGTGGTTTACCCACATGGAAAAGTAATCAATAGTTTTTTGGTGGCAAGCGCAGAAGACTTATAGATTTCTTTAATTTTATTTTACTGCATTTAGATTAAATATCAGGCTTATCTCACACCCACATATTGCTCCGGTTGGCCAAGTCTGTGCTGTACGCTACTCGACAATACCAGACACTTGACAGATTACATTTTTATAAAAGGAAGAAAACTGTAGGCATTGCCTGCCTTGTAGTTGCACAGAACAAAGTCTGGTGTGAGGTGTTGTCTGTTAACAAAGATTGCGTTGGGGTGGCGAAAAACGTGTGCCAAAAGTTTTTGCTCGTCTGCCTTTACACGCATATGAACTTGAGTGACATCCCATTCTTAATCCATGGGGTTCAATATGATGTCGGCCCACCCTTTCCATCTATAACAGCTTAAACTCTTCTGGGAGGGCTTTCCACAAGGTTTAGGAGTGTTTATGGGAATCTTTTACAGATGCACATTTGTGAGGACAGACACTGATGTTGGATGAGAAGGCCTGGCTTGCAGCCTCTGCTCTAATTCATCCCAAAGGTGTTCTCTTGGGTTGAAGTCAGGACTCTGTGCAGGCCAGTCAAGCTATTCCACACCAAATTCGCTCATCCATGTCTTTATCATTCATTTAGCCTTCATCCTTGCTTTGTGCACTGGTGTCCAGTCATGTTGGAACAGGAAGGGGCCATGAAATTGTTAGGAGCATGAAATTGTCCAAAATGTCTTGGTATGCTGAAGCATTAAGAGTTCCTTTCACTGGAACTGAGGGGCCGAGCCCAACTCCTGAAAAACACCCCCACACCATAATCCCCCCCCCTCTACCAAACTTCACACTTGGCACAATGCAGTCAGACAAGGACCGTTCTCCTGGCAATCATTAAACCCAGACTCATCCATCGGATTACCAGATAGAGAGCTGTGATTCATCACTCCAAAGCAAAACATCTCCACTGTTCTAGAGCCCAGTGGTAACATGCTTTACACCACTGCATCTAACACTTTGCATTGCAAGGCTTAGATGCAGCTGCTCGGCCATGGAAACCCATTCCATGAAGCTCTTTACACACTGTTCTTGAGCTAATCTGAAGGCCACATGAAGTTTGGAGGTCTGTAGCAATTGACTCTGATTTTACCCATTGATTTTATGTGGCCTACCACTTGTGGCTGAGTTACTGTCATTCCCAGTCACTTCCACTTTGTTGTTATAATACCACCAATAGTTGACTATGGAATATTTAGTTGCAAGGACATTTCACGACTGGACTTGTTGCACAGGTGGCATTCTATCACGGTACTGCTCTGGAATTCACTGAGCTCCCATGAGAGTGACCCATTCTTTCACAAATGATTGTAGAAGCAGTCTGAATGCCTAAGTGCTTGGTTTGATACACCTGTGGCCATGGAATTATTGGAACACCTGAATTCAGTGATTTGGATGGGTGAATGAATACTTTTGGCAAAATACTGTGCGTCCACAGACCGCTGACAAGAGTAAACTGTGACATTGTGGCATTATTTCCAGTTTCCCCCTAATGTTTAGACTTAGTTCAGCATCTACTTGATCCTGATGATCACAACACTTCAAATATATCATATCCAACATTGACAGTAATTTAATGAAGACAGACCAAATACATATATGGTTTTATTTGATTAACACTACCATCATCACTGTGAGTAATGGACTTCCATTCCATTCATTTATGAATTAGGCAGTATCAGTTGCTTTTTATGAATGGGAAGGGGCAGGTTTCTGCCTCCCTGTCAAGTTAAATGTACCGATATATGTGGAAATAGTTTTTTTCCTCCAATGCTCAGTGACTAGAAGGACCATTAATAGCAAAACATAGAGATAGCACCTAGCTGTAATGTGTTCTATGTGTTCTCTTACAGACCAAAGGTGTGTCTCAGTTCCCGTGCATGGACTGCAGCTGTGTGTTTAAGAAACTCGGC
The DNA here is from genome assembly GCA_024447675.2 of Pterophyllum scalare. NCBI lineage: Eukaryota > Metazoa > Chordata > Actinopteri > Cichliformes > Cichlidae > Pterophyllum > Pterophyllum scalare. The sequence continues at coordinate 156,472 of JAMQGT020013139.1, read as the reverse complement.
AGTCTAAACGCCCACATCAGCAAAATGCACATCTCTGTGATTGAGGTGCCATCCAGCACTTCGGTAAGAAAAGCTTACAGAAGAACATTAGTTAGCTAACTTTTTTTTTTTTTGGTCCAGCATCTGATCAAAGTGTTTTTATGTGTTCTCAAGTGTCCCGTGACCCTCGCGGTTAATGTTATTGAGACACATTGGAGTTGGTATCCCAAATTAGTTGGAATTCATATGTAAGCTACAGTGCCTTGTGAAAGTATTCGGCCCCCTTGAACTTTTCAACCTTTTGCCACATTTCAGGCTTCAAACATAAAGATATAAAATTTAAATTTTTTGTGAAGAATCAACAACAAGTGGGACACAGTCGTGAAGTGGAATGAAATTTATTGGATGTGTCAAACTTTTTTAACAAATAAAAAAACTGAAAAGTGGGGCGTGCAATATTATTCGGCCCCTTTACTTTCAGTGCAGCAAACTGACTCCAGAAGTTCAGTGAGGATCTCTGAATGATCCAATGTTGTCCCAAATGACTGATGATGATAAATAGAATCCACCTGTGTGTAATCAAGTCTCCGTATAAATGCACCTGCTCTGTGATAGTCTCAGGGTTCTGTTCCAAGTGCAGAGAGCATCATGAAGACCAAGGAACACACCAGGCAGGTCCGAGATACTGTTGTGGAGAAGTTTAAAGCCGGATTTGGATACAAAAAGATTTCCCAAGCTTTAAACATCTCAAGGAGCACTGTGCAAGCAATCATATTGAAATGGAAGGAGTATCAGACCACTGCAAATCTACCAAGACCCGGCCGTCCCTCTAAACTTTCATCTCAAACAAGGAGAAGACTGATCAGAGATGCAGCCAAGAGGCCCATGATCACTCTGGATGAACTGCAGAGATCTACAGCTGAGGTGGGAGAGTCTGTCCATAGGACAACAATCAGTCGTACACTGCACAAATCTGGCCTTTATGGAAGAGTGGCAAGAAGAAAGCCATTTCTCAAAGATATCCATAAAAAGTCTTGTTTAAAGTTTGCCACAAGCCACCTGGGAGACACACCAAACATGTGGAAGAAGGTGCTCTGGTCAGATGGAACCAAAATCGAACTGTTTGGCCACAATGCAAAATGATATGTTTGGCGTAAAAGCAACACAGCTCATCACCTTGAACACGCCATCCCCACTGTCAAACATGGTGGTGGCAGCATCATGGTTTGGGCCTGCTTTTCATCAGCAGGGACAGGGAAGACGGTCAGAATTGATGGGAAGATGGACGGGGCCAAATACAGGACCATTCTGGAAGAAAACCTGTTGGAGTCTGCAAGAGACCTGAGACTGGGACGGAGATTTATCTTCCAACAAGACAATGATCCAAAACATAAAGCCAAATCTACAATGGAATGGTTCACAAATAAACGTATCCAGGTGTTGGAATGGCCAAGTCAAAGTCCAGACCTGAATCCAATCGAGAATCTGTGGAAAGAGCTGAAGACTGCTGTTCACAAACGCTCTCCATCCAACCTCACCGAGCTCGAGCTGTTTTGCAAGGAAGAATGGGCAAGAATTTCAGTCTCTCGATGTGCAAAACTGATAGAGACATACCCCAAGCGACTTGCAGCTGTTTTGCAGCAAAAGCTTTAAAGTATTAACGCAAGGGGGAATATTTGCACGCCCCACTTTTCAGTTTTTTATTTGTTAAAAAAGTTTGACACATCCAATAAATTTCATTCCACTTCATGATTGTGTCCCACTTGTTGTTGATTCTTCACAAAAAATTTAAATTTTATATCTTTATGTTTGAAGCCTGAAATGTGGCAAAAGGTTGAAAAGTTCAAGGGGGCCGAATACTTTCGCAAGGCACTGTATTTGCCTGTTTCAGAAAATGATGCTGTTTTGCTGTGCTTCCTATTTCTTTTTCTCCTGAGGTAAGAAGTAAGTTCCTATAACTCAGTTAGGATCCAGCTTTATTATCATTTTATCTGTAAGAGTATACAGTGCCAAAAGCAGAAAAAACAGTGCATACTGTAAGATTCCCTGCTGTATTGAATTTAGACAAGTTTAGTTTGATTTACTGCGGTTGGTATCTTTAACTTACCCCAAAGGCAATACTACTGGTAATGTTTCTCAAAACGTAGACTTTTACTTCCTTCCAGTTTTTGCTTCTTTTTCCAAAGATAATTTAACAGAGTAGGATAAAGGTTTTTATTTTTCATTGGTAGATAATGATTATGTTTCGTTTTGGGTTTTTGCCACTGGCATTTCGATACTTCCACTACAATTTCATTTGCGCTAAAAGAGTAGCACCGTAACTCAGTTGTGGCCTGGGAAGACATTTCCCTTTACAATGGAACAATCAAGAATGGCTTCTGCCAAATTTGATCAGGCTTACGGCCATACAATGCAGCGTAAAGCACGCCAGTCTTCTAATCAGTAGTCTCCCTAGTTTAGGGATAATGATGTTTTCATTAATCGGTCATTAGCAACCTTCATTATGCAGTTTAGTGATGACAGCTTGCTATCCACCACATATCCAGGCTTAGACTAACCTTATGTTGAGACGGTGTATCTCAGTATTAATATGTGCATGCATAATGTGGACATTAACATTTAGTTTAATAATCCCCAGTGTTTTGTTTTATGCTCAAGAGAGGCCCTAATAGAAGTTAGTCACTCCACAAATTGTGGCCTTTCGCAGCCCTTTGTCTCATTGCTCGTTGTCTTTCTTGTTCCTCTTACCTCCCTCCTTTCTCATAGGAGGCTGAGACAACGGGTCAGGCTCCAGGGGCGCCAGAAGGTGGCGAGGGAGTGACGGATGTCATCCAGCAACTTTTAGAGCTGTCAGAACAGGTCAGTGGGGAGACAGCCCAGCCCCAGCCACCAGAGCCAGCTATTGTTATGGAAACTGCCATTAACCAGGATATCCTACAGGTGAGTGATGGGTAAACGCACATCTATGATCATTACAGTATAAAGAGCAGTATCTAGCCACAATCTGCTCTACAGTCCACAGACCCAGCTTGTACACGACAGACATTAATATAAAAACATCACCTCAGGTTGACTCACATGAAATGAGAATAGAATAAAACCTGCACATAAACATGATATATTCAGACAGCAACCAGAAAGTTTAATAGAGCCTCTACTCTCCAGCCACATAAGATGTGATTATGGCTGACCTTTATTTTGCTTCATGACTCTTTTTTTATGGCCACATTATTATAAGCCATATCAGAAAAATACTATTTTTAAATGGCTACTTTTAGTGTTTTCAGTCATGTAAGCAGCATTTTTGTGCAAGATTTTGCTTTTCCTGGACAATATTTACTGATGTCAACAGGTCCTATACTTTAAAGGATTCACTTTCAAGTAATAAAAAAAAAAATCCCTTGACTGATAATGATGTTAGTGTGCGTGTTTTTTACTTTTTACCCCTAAAAATGAAATTATTTTGTAAAAATGGCTGCAATTTCTAAGTCTAGCTTCAATCACATCTTGATTGCTTGCTTGATTGCTTCTTTTCAAGTCCATTGTGATTGTTCTTTGAAATTGCTTGTGTGTGTGTGGTGTGTATATTAGGTGTGTATATTATTTTGTAAGTTATGGTGGTTCTGTTCTGGTACTACAGCAAGCTCTGGAGAACAGCGGGCTGAGTGTGGTTCAACCCCAGAGTGACCGCCCCGCCAAGAGAGTCACAGAACCAAACAACCGATTGCGCCGTTGTCGAAAACAAGAAAGTACAAAGTCCAGACAAACCGGTCAGGGAGAAAAAGAGGAGCATTTTTAAGAAACCTATACAAATGCCAGGTAACGGGGGGGTATTTTTCACTGTTTATGAATTGGATGAATTGGATTCCACTGGTTTAAGATTAATGTTATTCCTTTATTCTTTTTGTTCCTTTTGCTGTTACAGAGATAATCATTTAGCAAACTGAGCACGACCAAGACGTCAAGTTTTTTAAAAAACAAAATTGTAATATAATTATGTTCTGTCCTTTCCAGGCTCTATCAGGGAAGAGGATGGGGTTCGCTGGCACGGATGCCCCTACTGCTCCAAGGAGTTTAAGAAGCCCAGTGACCTTGTCCGACACATACGCATCCACACCCACGAGAAACCTTTCAAGTGCAAACAGTGCTTCAGAGCTTTCGCTGTCAAGAGCACCCTCACAGCACATATGAAAACGCACACGGGCATCAAGGCCTTTGAGTGTCAGTGCTGTCTGAAGTGCTTCTCCACTTCTGGCAGCATGAAAGTACACATGCGGCTGCATACAGGTGAGAAGCAGGTCCACTTCGTGGAGGGGTTACACTTAAAGCCAAAGAAACACCAGCACTTTTCACTTTATTGTCTCACTCTGTGTGTTACATTATTTACTTGTTATTCCAGCATAATCAGGAAAAGCATAAGTTGAAGGAGAACTATACGGGCTTTCAATATTATGTTTTCAGTTTCCTTGCAGCTGCTATTATTTAGAATAAATGAGAGAAAATTATGCAACAAATTGCACAAGCTGGATTTGTGTAAATATAATGGCGCCACTACAGCTGGAGCCCTCTATTTTTATTCATGTATATACTGTATATGCGATATATTGTTGAATTAAAATGTGCATCTGTGCATTTGTTTTGTCTCTTTAATTGCTGCGTAATGGCGCTGCCTGTTACGTGTTTACTTTAGCGCTGGTTATGTGTTTGCTGTAAGCTAAAGCTATTGATAAATATGTTTTCAGCCGTGTCTCTCCAAAGGCTTTGTGCTTTTACAGTCTTATAGCTGTAGTTTTTCCCATTGCTGTTATTTTGGCTTCATGCATTAAATATACTGTCTCCTGCTAAATGAAGCCTTTATAACCTTTTGTAGCCAAAATTAAATCAGAGCATACATTTTTTTGTGTGTTATTTGTTCAGATTGAGTCTTATTTTCTAAAAAATTAATTCTTCAAAAGTGCCTCTTTTTCCACTCTTTTTGTAGGTGTACGTCCTTTCCCATGCCCTCACTGTGACAAGATCTTTCGTACGTCAGGCCACAGGAAAACACACATCGCTTCTCACTTCAAAAGCTTGCAGCAGAAGAAGCATAAATTTCCACGGAAAACAAACAAAGCCAAAGTGTCCAAAAGCAACCTACCTCTGCCTGATATCCCTTTACAGGAACCCATCCTCATCACCGACTTTGGTAAGAGGGCACATTGACACGCACGTGCCGACAAATATGGGCTGATGCTTTGAGTGAAATGTACTACCAAGTTGTGTAATTTCCACACAGAATGAAACATCTTCCACCTTTTCACATGGAAGACTATATGCTGCTTGCTCACATGTTGTTTTTAACAGGTCTCCTCCCATCCCAGAACCCCCGTCTGCCTTTTCAACAGTACCTGGATGTGGTAGGCAATGACCGGCCATACAAATGTCAGTTTTGCAGTAAAGCCTATAAGAAGTCAAGTCACCTTAAACAGCATGTCAGGTAAAGCTTCTTTGTAATAGTGTTGTTTCAGTGCACAGTCTCAAAGACTGAAAACACCATGGCTTTTTGAGGGCCAGTGCAAATATTTCTTTCATAATCTGTTGATGGCTCATAGTTTCTTCATAGACCCACAATACAGTTTGGTCAGGAGAACTATACTCTAAAGAAGATTGATATTTCCACCTGCATCTCTGTTCTGGGACCTCTTGACCCTTTCCGCCTGCATATATTGAAAGCTGGAAGCAAAGAGAGCAGCAGCAAGACCTTACAGAGAACAGAAGAGGCATCACTGAAAACAGATTTGACCTTCTTTTTTTTTTCTTCAATTTAGTTTTACTTATAAAGTGCCAAAGCACAACAACAGTCACCTCAAGTCAGTTTATATTGTAACGTAAAGACCGTACAATAATGTAGAAAACCCCAACAGTCAGATGACTCCCTCTAAGCAAGCACTTGGTGACAGTGGGAAAGAAAAACTCTCTTTTAACAGGAAGAAATTTCCAGCAGAACCAGGCTCAGGGAGGGGCAGCCATCTGCCATGACCGGTTGGGGGTGAAGGGAGGGAGACAGTACAGAAGATATGCTGTGGAAGAGCACCCTGTATTTAAAACCTCTTAAGTCACAATTAATCCACAGTTGGCATTTGTATATAAAATTGGAAAACTGAAGAAGCACTTGATATATTCATATACATTTTTTTTTTTTAAATAGCTGTGGGTTTAAGAGTCTTTGAAGGTTCAAATATATCAGCAGGTTATGGCATGAAATGAAAAACACACTGTTACTAAACATTTGCATGATCTGTGTCAGTTGTCAGTTTATTTGATGGTGCATCTTCTTTCCTTTCATGGAGGATAGTCCAGTGTGTCCTCTGCTAAAGGAGGTAAAACAAAAAACAAAAAAAACAAAAACACTGAAGCATGTTTCCTTAGTATCCAGAAAATCTGAACAGCTCTTATTGTGGCTGGCACACAGACACTTTAAGGTCACTTCACTAAGGAACCTTCCGAAGCAAATTTCACTCTGACGTAGCTGTGTGTGTATTGGAGACTGGTCAACTGGAGCACTCAGTTTCTTCTAGGATTTTGTTTGGGAGAAATATTATGTGTGGAGGTAGAAGGAAAACAAAAGTGGACCAGGAATGGAGCCTTGGAGAACACCGCAGGTCATCAGGACCACCAAAAGAGCAGACATCTTTGCTTTTTATACTAGTTTTTGACGGTGTCCACAATGTCCGCCTGTTTTTAATGGTTATTTCTGGTCCCCAGGGGATAACCCTTCTCAATGGTGGAAATGCCACTCTGAAATTTTAATTTTAATATATATTCCCAAAAGAACAAAAAGTTTAGCAGAGGCTTGTCTCTTTGCATTTGCATTTCTAACACAAAATGATTTCATAGTTTCATAGATTTGTTGACATGAGATAATGAATTTGGTTAGGATGGGTAAAAAAGCACAGGGATTGAGATTGAGTTGATGTGAGACAAGGACAGGAGGATGTGAAGAGGAAGTACAGAATAGTTGACTAAGAGAAGTAACTGGGTTATGTTCGGCTGAACCTACTTTACCCTTAAACCATAATCTTCAGCCTATTGATATACTCGTAATCCTCTTTTTTTTTAACCACATTTAGAAGTTCTTTGCACTACACACAGATGAACAGTAGAAGAACTTCAACCTAAATTTTAAATGCCCCTGTGATTCATGGAGAGCAATAAGTAGTCTAATCACTCAGCTGCTCTGCTCAGTGTATATCTGTTGAACTTTCTAACCAGTCTATGTGACAGACAGTCATTTGTCTTTGGTTTTTGTCTAAATAATGAAACTGTCTTCCTTGTAATGTCTTTAAGAAATGTTTGGTGCCTCATTATTCTTGTTTTTAGGCAGATTGTGATTTATAACTTGTAATACAAGCTGAGGATCCATATCTGTCTACCCCTACTGACAGTGCCCTTGAATTACAGATGAACCTGGAATAGCGATACTTTAAAAATTCAGGGAATTTGATTTAAGTTCATCAAGTAATATATCATCCTGACAGGTCATGCTAAACCTTGCATAGTAATTTTCTACCTTGTACTAAAGATATACCAATGTATTCTGTTAGTTTTGTTCATCCTTATTATTTGGGCCTGGCCTCAAAAAGTCATCTTCGACAGTGTGCTAGTGCTCTATTGGCTGCTTGATGTCCCACTAAAAACTGAACCTGTTCTCTCATCATGCCAGGTCTCATACAGGAGAAAGGCCCTACAAGTGTGTGCAGTGCTGTCGCAGTTTTGCCTCCTCGGGAGTCCTCAAAGCTCACATCCGTACACACTCGGGGCTAAAGGCATACAAGTGTCTGATGTGCGACACAACGTTCACCACCAGCGGCAGCTTAAGGCGCCACATGACTACTCACAGTGACCTGCGACCTTACATGTGTCCCTACTGCCAGAAGACCTTCAAGTCATCACCTAACTGTAGGAAGCACATGAAGACGCACAGGTCTGACTTTTGACAGAGTGTTTTTTCACAGATGTCCTGGGCTGTTGACTGAAACCTCGTTATGCTATATAACTATTATCAATCAGAATTCTGTCCTGTCAAACCAGGTATGAACTGGCCCAGCAGCTACAACCCCAGTCAGCAGAAGACCCCCTGGGAGCAGGCACTGTAGCCCATGACATGCAAGTGGAAATAGAGGGTGACACTCTGCAGCAAGCCCCAACTGGCACAGCAGAGCAGCAAAGCATGCTGGGCCTGGGCCAGACAGAGGTTGTGAATGGAGGCCAGCAAGTGACACTCGACACACCCCTGACTGACCAACCACTAGTACAAGGAGAAGGTATGAGCAGCCGAATGTGTGTTACCTTAGACGATGGAATATGTGCAAGTTGTGGGAGATTCAACAGAACTTCTAAAAACTGCAACACTGGAACGTCGTTTCACAGAGGAAGTTGTGTATTGAGTTATAGAATTCTTCCCAAAACTTTGTGATTCAACTTCAAGAATGTTTTCTGAAGTAATCTTGGCTTTGTGTGATTTATTTTTCATTGCATTGAAAGCTTGCAGCTTTCTTAAACACGTGTCACAGAGCAGAAGAACTTCAGTGGACCTCCCCATCGTCTCTATCTGTTTGTTCTATAGACCAGTACATTTGGTTTCATGCAGAGTGGCTAAGCACACAGCCTCCAGAGCTTCAGCACTTCAAGGATAGTAATAGAATGATATGTAATCCCTCTCTAAGGACTAGGATCTGGTCTCTTAAAATAAATTGAAAGTCATCTCCAGAAAAAAGCAGCTCAGCCCAGCTGGCCTCTGAAAACTCTCTAGATTTAAAATATAAATCATGTAGTCAGGTTCCATAATCTTGACCTCAGCTTTTTATATTTGATGAGACTTCAATAGTGTATAGAAAGCAAATCCACCCTGCATTTTAAAGGACGTTCGGGGCTAAAAACAAAGTATAGACTGTAGTATTTTTATATGATTCCTATAAATAAAAAAAGAAATTATTTTTGTCATTCTAAAACTTTTCTGTTTTCTTAACTGTGCATTATGAACTGTGCAGTTAAGTAATTTGGTGTGTAACTAGCTTTTTAATCTCAACTGAAGGCGTAACCGTGGAAATGGCCTCCCAGTCTAAGTTGTTGCTTTGCATCTCTTTCTTTGTAGTGACAGACTCGTATGTGACTACCCAGCATGCTTTGCCTCAGAATATCAGCCAGTTTGAGACACCAGCACTTCCTCAGCCATCATTTGACCAGCAAGCTCTAACACAAGGTATAAACAACATGTGTGTGCTTTTATCTGACAAAAATAACAAAGAGCATTTGTGTGCATTCAAATATCTGCGCAAAAGTTATTTGATCCCTTGCTGAATTTGTGTGTTCACTTCCAGAGAAATGAACAGTGTATAATTTCTATGATAGTTTCATTTTAATGGAGAGATACAGAACATCAGCCAAACATCCAGAAAAAAACACACAAAAAAACCATTACATAAAAGTTATAAATTGATTTGCATGTTATTGAGTGAAATAAGTATTTGCTCCCCTATAACCCAGCCAGAATTCTGACTCCTACAGATTGGCTGTGTGCTCATGTGGTACATAGATTACAGTCAGTCAATCAATTTCAGATACTCCTGATCTCTCATTTTTATTTGTATAAAGGACACCTGTCCACAGAATCTATTTCTTCCAACCTCTCCACCCTCATGGACAAGATTGCAGACCTGCACACGGCTGGAATGGGTTACAAGACCATCAGCAAGAAGCTCGGTGAGAAGGTGACAACTGTTGGTGTGATTATTTGGAAATGGAAGAAATACAAAATGACCATCAGTCGCCCTCAGTTTGGAGGTCCATGCAAGTTTTTACCTCATGGGGTGCGGATGATCATGAGAAAGATGGTGGATCAGCCCAAACCTACATGGGAGGAGCTTGTAATTGAAGGTAGCTGGAACCACAGTCACCAAGAGGACAATTGGTTCCACTGTAATGGATCGAAAACATGGAGCACACGCAGGGTCCTCCTGCTCAAGAAGGCACATGTACAGGTGCGTCCTAAGTTTGCCAGCGAACATCTAAATCAGGGATCTTCGAAATCCAGGCCTCGAGAGCCGATGTCCTGCAGGTTTTAGATATGTCTCTGCTTCAACACACCTGAGTCAAATATAGAAGTCATTAGCAGGACTCTGGAGAACTTGACTGCATACTGAAGAGGTAATTCAGCCATTTGATTCAGGTGTGTTGGATCAGGGACACATCTAAAACCTGCAGGACACCGGACCTCGAGGCCTGGATTTGAGGATCCCTGATCTAAATGATTCAGAGAAGGCTTGGGACAACGTGCATCTGGTCAGATGAAACCATAATCACGCTTTTTGTTATTAACTTGACCCACCATGTTTGGAGGTAGAGAAATGCTGAGTATGACCCAAAGAACAGCATCACCACAGTCAAGCACAGAGCTGGAAACGTGATACTTTAGGGCTGTTTGTCTGCCAAGGGTACAGGACAACTTCACCGCATTGAGGGCCCAATGAATGGGGCCATGTGTCATAAAATGGACTGGTTCTTATATAACGCTTTTCTACTCTACATGAGCACTTATAGCACTTTATACACCATGTCTTATTCACTTATTCAAACAAGCACTTATTACATCTAAGAGCTTTTTTAATCGGAACAATCACACTCTGATAAATGTATAAAGCCACTACAACCAGTCTTAGGGTTCCTGCACCTGGCAAATCCGACTTTAATCCCTGATTATGATATTCATTTTTGTGTTTAGGTGTGGAGGCAGTAACCCTCTACAATGTCGGCAACAGAAAATAGAGCTCTTTTTTTAATTCCTTTTTGCTGCTTGTGTCCTACATAACATATTCAAGCTCATCATTAGGGTTAACTCAATTGAGATTGAATTAATGTTTGCATTCTCATATACTTAATATTATTTTATTATTATATTAATAAAGCACAAAGAGTACTTTGAGTACCTTTCAGAACCTATTCTTTTCCACTTTTACTTGAGTAAAGAAGTTGATTCAGTACTTCAACCCGTACCGGAGTATTTTTAACACAAGTATAGGAATGTCTGTTCTTTTGCCACCTCTGCCAAAAACATAGTACCATCAAATACTTATTTCACTAAATGACGTGCAAATCAATTCAATTTGGGGGGTTTTGGTTGATATTCTGTGTCTCTTCATTAAAATGAAACTACAATAAATATTAGAGATGGTTCATTTCTTTGGAAGTAAGCAAACATGCAAATTCAGCAGGGCATCAAATCATTTTTTTTGTAGTAACTCATTCATAGTAGCTCCAATTTCTGCTATAAGGGTTAATTGACAAAATGTAAATGTTGGCCATATTAGTTATGAAATCTCTTATTAAAATCAGTACCAAAGGAAATCAAACATAAATACTAATGATGGACTCACAATGGTTCACAATGCTGTCAAAGAACAGAGCGATTGGTGGTTGTTGGAGAAAGGCACTCTTTACAATCCCCACAACAAACAGCATTTAATTTAGTCAAACTGTACTTACCATCTGTCAGTCTGTCTTGTGGCTCTATGTCTCTGTCTAAACCAATGTGTTCTCAAGCATATTTTTGCTTCTTGCACTAACTCACCATGCCAGCTGACTGTTGTTGCCAGCTGCCACTGCAGTGGAATCTGGACAGCTGCTACAGGCAGCAAAACTAACAGACATCAAACATCTGTGAGGCAGTTCTGTTAAATCCGACGAGAACAGAGCTGGAGTTGTCATCATTTTAGAAATGAAGACATGTGGATGTGATTGTCATAAAATTTTCAAGGGTGCACATTTGATGTGTATGAACAGGCAGGCTTTTGATCATCAATTTATATTTTTACTCCTGGAGGTCCCCTGTCAGGACTGAAGCATTATTACTAAGGTATGAATTACTACAACTGATGACAATGATCTGTGGGGGTGGGGGCTCTGGTTTAAACCCTGTATTTCTCTTATCTTATATCTGCGTTGTTTACAGTGACCACTCTGTGCTTGATTTAAGGTTTGCACACTGGGTCTGCTGCAACATTAGTGGCTCTTAAAGGTGTCACATAAACAATGTGCCCATACTGCCACTTTTTTGTGCTACAGTCACACTACAGGACCAAAATTATTGCAACCGTGTGCAGTGAACTCTGTGCAATGGTTGCTTTGAAAATGGGGACCACGTTTTCCATCACTCACCTTTGCTGTTTTCAGAGCAGCTTTGGTCCATCAAGACAGTGATAAAAAATTATATGCAATCTGTTTGTGATAATATAGCAAATTAACTGTGATAAATCAGTGAAAATTGCTAATCTGTTTGTAATGTGTTCCTGTCTGCATACATAGACATTCACATTAACTACTTACATTGAGTCCAGCCAGAACCTCATAGATTTGAAACTGAAGTTCCTCCACTAATAGTGATGCAGTTACTGCAGGACAACAATTTGAAAGCAAATTCCTTTTTTATAGGAATATAACCAGAATGCTGTCATGGTCCTGGGCCATGTGCCCAGCATTTTGTGTTTAGTTCTGTTTTCGCTGAGTTTTGTTATGTCCTAGTTTGGGTTTTCACTAATCATCTTCGTTCCTGTCTTGCTGTTATTTATGTTATATATTTTGATTTCCTTGTTCCCTTTGTTCCTGTCTCCCCCGCGTCTCAGTCCTGTGTCTGTGTGTTTCCTGTTTTATTTTGACAGTCTTGTGTTCCCTGTTCTTTATGTTTAGTTTTCCTCTGTTGCGTCGTCGTCAGTGTTTTCTTGCTATGTGTCATCTTGCCTCTTAGTTTTGTATTTAGTTCCGGCACCCGTCCAGCTCCAGTGTAGCTGTGTTTATTGCTTCATGTCGCTCCTTAATAAACCACCTTTAAGTTTACTCCTATCTGCGAGTCTGCATTTGGGGTCCACCTTTGCCTGCCTGTCACAGCAACCATGACAGAATACAACCAGTTGAATCAAGTTCCCTATTGCAAAGAGGCGCATCACAGATGCATTGCGCTCTTTGGAGCAGACTGAGATTGATTGCAGCATGTTGACAATCTCTCTGTATTTATCAATGAGATTGCTATTATTTGCAAACCTTTGCCAGTCAGTGAGTCCAAGAGTGATTGCGGCCATTGCATGATGTCGACTGCATTTTTTTTCACAGTGCATTTTATGAGGACCAGTTATTCCCCAAAACACCAGTTCCCTGTGTATGTAGGTTACACGACAGGTTTGCATGCAAAAGATTAGGAATTTTGTGTTGTTTTTTGGCAACATGTCCGGTGTGTAAAAAGGCCTTTAGGCTCAATTTAGAGAGTCAAATTTGAGGTAATAGCTTAATAGAGATTCGGTATTGAGACGGACTTTCAGTTTATACTGCGTATACATGATAATAATGATACTATAATAATAATGTTACACTATAATAATGTATAATAATGATACACTATTACGTAGGCAGTTGTTACTCTTTCAGTCGATGCAATAATTTGTACGTCACACAACATTTCAGTTCAGCCTTAATTATAAAGCATAGCGACGGTCATCTCAGGGGACACCTTTCATTGTAACGTAAAGACTTTACAGTATTATAAAGGTAATCCAGTGATCCCCAATGAGCAAAGACTTTGCACCAGGAGAGAGAAATAAGCATTTTTATCAGGGAGAAGGAAGGGAAGCGCAAACTGAGAAAAGGAGAGCACAGATAAACAAACAGTAACAGCTTGAGCAATAGAACACCTTTCTGCTGCAGGCTGAAATCTCATGGGTGGTCTGACACTTTGAACGAATGATGTGTTGTGCTCATTTTTTTTTTTGTAATTTGAAATCAATAAAAGCATCCTTCCTGCTGGCTAAGTTTGATGCAGATCCTAGAAAAACATTTTTTTCAGATGTCATAGTCCTCTGTTGTTATTAATGGCTTTAAAAGTGGCAAAGTTTTTAAGCCAAAACTTTGCTATGTTTATTAATTTGAAAGTAAGTGAAAAATGTTTTATTATTTTTTTCCCAGGTAGACCCAATATTGCCATCAGCCAAATGTGAGCTCTTTGAATCTGAATATAAAAGAGACTGATTATACTCCCTTGACTCCCTCCAGGCTTCACCATCACTGAAACGAGCTACAATCAGCCCCAGTTCTCCACCGTCCAGCAGCTGCAGGATTCCAGCACCCTGGAGTCTCAGGCCCTTTCATCCAGCTATCACCCCCCAAATCTGCTTCATGTTCCCACCGCTGAGGTGGTGAGTTCTTGGTTCCTCTGCCTGCTCTAAGCTTCTTTCTTTCTTTCTTGTTTATTTTTGCTTTTGTTGGGTTTGAAGCAGCCCATTGGATCTACTTATATAAGTGTGTTACTTAAATTAACAGATTAGCAATGCGCCCATACAGTTTATGGACGTAGCTTGCTCACCGAGCTCTCTCAGTTAGCTGATAGCTTAGCACATGGTCACATCTGCTCCATGAAACCAACAGGGTGGCTGCCAAAACTTCACTTCACTTGTCTAATCAGCAAAGCAATGGGTGACGTCTGTCGGGTCATGATTTTAGGGGTCCCCATGTTCCTTTTTGGCCGAAATGAAGTGAATTCAGTCCTGTATAAAATTAAATTAAAACCAAAGTTTCCAAAAAAATCACTGGGATGAGCACGCTCCAATGCAGGCTGTTTATTAGACATATTGGTTACACAAAACACAGACAAAAAAACAAAACACAGACACTAACAGAATTAAGACTAGAAAACGCACACACAGAGAGGGGGAGAGAGAAGAAAGAAGAAGAGAAAAGGAAAAAGAGAAACGAAGAGACAGAGAAAGATGCAGAGACAGGAAGAGAAGAAGAAGAGCAGAGCAAAAGGACAGGAAGAGGAGGAGCAAAATAAGAGAGAGACAAAGAGCGGGCACATCATTTTGTAACCTTAAAGATGGCAACTGCCCACTTGCCTTTGACCCCTCTCAATTTACATAAAGTGTCACCCTCCTGAAATTGAACCCCAAGGGCTCTGCTAATTTTCTTCCCACGTGGACTAAACAAACACATGTCTCCAGAGTACCAAATGGTTTACAACAGCTCTGGCAGATGTCATACTGCTGGATCTTCTTTCAACTAAACCCTCTGTTATGAAAACACCTCTTGGACAATCCCCACTTAGCTTGATTTTATCCCCTCATTAACTCATGTTACACAAACACAGGTGGGTCTGCAGAACTAGATATAACAGGCCTCATCTTTATCCTACTAATTTAAAGCATACAGTGTTCATTAATCCAGTGTGTGTCTGATATAATGGTTGATAAACGATATAAAAATAGTAGCAGTAAATACCAATATCAAAGTGATAAAAATTCCCAACACATCCTCCTTTTTATATATAGAACGTGGAAGCTACTATGCATATGGTGTGCATACACTGGAGGTGGTGCCAGTCGCCTCATTTAATCACCAAATAAGAGCACTGTCCCTTAAAATGAACATGTATTTATATGTGTTTTAAGTGGAGTCAGTGTTGATTTGTCTTTGTTTATGCAGACAAATGGGCTTCTTCAGCAGAGCAGTCAAAATGGCCTTCAGCTGCCTACAGAGACACAGGAGTACCAGGAGGACAGTGAAGACAACATGAAGAGAGCCTACAGGTATACTGTTTATGTAGCCTCTGTATATCTGTGTGACTTAAGAAATGACTCATAGGGTCAGAGTTCCAGACCTCTGCTGGTATCAATATCAGCACAAAAATTGTGCACTGGGAGCTTCGTGTCATGGGTTTCCATGGTGTAATGTGTGGGTGGCCCAGTACTTTTGTCTCTGTAGTGTGGTTTGTATTAATTTATTCAGTCTTGCTCTGAAGTGGCATATGATGTGGGGGATATTTTCTCAGCACAATTTGGGTCCCTTAGTTTAAATCCCACAGCCTACCTGAGTGTTGCTGCTGACCATGTCCCATCGCTTTATGACCACACTGTACCCATCTTCTGATGACTGCTTCCAACAGGATAATGTGCCATGTCACAAAGCTGAAACCATCTCAAACTGGTTTCTTACCATCAGCTCACCTGACTGACCAGTGGCCTGACTTTGGAATACAGCCCTTTGATGCATCATGTCCTGCCTTGAGGCAGTGTTTATCATGAGCTCAGTAAAATAGTGCTATAAAGAATTATTATTAGAATTATTTAGAATTGTTCTACGTCTTACAAACTAATGTACCAACTCTGGTAAATAACAACGGTTCATAAGTTTTGTTTTTCCCATCTTCAGGTGCAGTTGGTGCAGTAAGGCCTTTAAAAAGTCAAGCCACTTGAAGCAGCATGTGAGATCCCACACTGGGGAGAAACCTTTCAGGTGTAACCTCTGTGGGCGAGCCTTTGTATCGGCTGGAGTGCTGAAGTCCCCACCTGAATACCCATACAGGTAAGCTTTGAGGTTGAGGCTGAAATGTGTCTTTTTTGTTCACGCTCTGTCCTCTAAAGTAGAATAAACATGCAATTGATACCATTTTATTTTACATTTTTTGTCCATTTTATGCATACACTATAGAAACTTAAATGTTTTAAGTCTTTTCAAGAACTAGCAGTAGCGGTAATAGGATCTTAAGTCTTTGAATTTATGGTAGTAAAAATCTCAAAAACATCCAGGCATCACGTGAAACAGCGCCTCTGTTCTGTCTCCCTCACAGGAGTGAAGCCCTTTAAGTGTAATGTTTGCGACGCCTCCTTCACCACAAATGGCAGCCTGAACCGCCACATGATTATCCACATCAAATCTTTCAAATGCTCAATGTGTGATAGAGAGCTTCCGGACCAGCCTGCTGTGTAAGAGGCATATGAAAAAGGAGCACGCTGTGGAGGATCAAAGTAAGGATTGTAATGCTCCACACTGTAAAACAAAACTGAAGACTTAAAATTTGATAGGAATGGGGGCAGAGGTCACACTGTGGTCTGTACTGTTTACACTAATGTTGACTTCATTTCCAAGGTGTATAGAGTGATAATGTTTACTTGTATTGCATTTATATTAAACTATATCTTAGGGTTTCTGTCAGTGAGTTGCAAGCCATGTGGTTCACCAGGCCTAATTTGCTAATTTGAGCGTTATTCAATGCTCTCCCACTGCTATAGCCTTAATGTAACTTTCTCTTCATGCTGGAAGAGGTAAAAACTGCCTGGTCTCGCTCCATCTCTCCTACACTGTGCATGCAGAGCACTACACCCCTTTTCCTTCAGTGGATAGTGCCACATCAGTCAAATACAACACACATTACACCAGATTTCAGTTTGTCTCGATGCATCTTTGCCTCTACCGTACATCAAAATAAAGTCTCACCCAAAAATAGAAAGTAAAAAATAGACTCTGGTTATCACAGTTATAGATCTGAATAACCAAGATGTGGAAGAAGAGGAAAACGAAGAGGAAAACGAACAAAAGACATCAAAGAGGAGGGGTATGGAAATTATCACGTTCACTGAGGAGCAGGCCGCCGAATTGGCAAAGGATCCCGGCGAGGAGGCCTCAGTTTCGGAGCGAATACTCGCTCAGTCGGCAGCTGAAAGAGATCGAATCAGCGAGATCAAAGACAAAGCCGTGGAGCTGGAAACTGAACCCAAATTTGCCAACTGCTGCAATTACTGCCCAAGAGCTTCAAGAAGCCCAGCGACCTCGTCAGGTAAATACTGTGGAAGTGAATATGAGGTTAGATAAATAGTGTTATCTTGCAGTGGTCATCATGAGGCAAAGGCTGAATGTTGTGATTGAAGACAGTTGTAAGTCTGTGTGAATGTCGACCTTATTTAGTCTTAAAGTAATGGTCTGAAATGATAACAAGAGCATTAACATTTCCATTGTTTTGTCACATCCACAGTCAGGCTGTGAAAATGCAGTGTAGGTAACCATTAACCATCTTAAATCCAGGAAATAGCCTGATCTATAAATCATCATACTTCTACAATTTCTTGCTTGAAATACATGCACAATAAATGAGAAACAAACAGTTCCGTGTAAATATGAAGCCAAGAAAATGAGCTACAGTAGGAGGGGTATAAAAGTCAAGTCTTTTTCAGCCGTGTAAAGTTAAGCTAATACAGTGTCTACATATAAATAAAACACACTCCTGCGCTCAAACTAAGGGTTAGTAGACCTTTCACTGTCTCCATGTGTTTTACAGAAGCAATTATGGGTGAAAATGGAAAAAAAAAATGATGCAAATGAACACATTTAGATTTCCCAATTATCTGCTGTAATAGTCAGAAAAGATTGTTCAGGGGTGGTTTATTTTACGAGTCAAAATCAATCTGTTTGAAATCTCTTTAGATGCTGGTCCATGTTATTAGAACTGTAGACTTCCAAACATTTTTAACTGATCTTAGCTGAAAAGTTTGGTGTACCTTTCGCCTTTTTTTTTTCTTCAACTTTGATATATATTAATTTTCTTTAAATTAAATGTATTCATCATCTTGTGTCTCTCATCTGTCTTTGTGCTGTTTCAAATACAACCATATCAATCTCTTCCAATGTTTAGGCACATCCGGATCCACACAGGTGAGAGGCCTTATAAGTGTGATGAATGTGGGAAGAGTTTCACAGTGAAGTCGACCCTGGACTGCCACATTAAAACTCATACAGGTAGGTAATCAGTAGAATGTGTTGCTTAAAGAAGCTAAGGTTGGTGTTTGTGACGACACAGTAAGATTTATCTCTATCCATTTAGCTCATTTCAGTAGACCAGGCCAAGCTGCTATCCCCTGTTTCCAATACTGCACATCCCTGCACACATGAACACACAGTCAAGGATACATTCTCATATAAAATTTAGTCCATAAGTGCTGAGACAGTGATGCATTTGTATAAAAATAGCTGTAATTTATATATAATATTATTATATAATATATGTAAAATTTTTCTTTTTTTCAGGTCAGAAACTTTTCAGCTGTCATATGTGCAACACCTCCTTTTCTACAAAGGGGAGCCTGAAGGTGCACATGCGCCTTCACACCGGCTCCAAGCCCTTCAAGTGTCCCTTCTGTGAACTCCGCTTCAGAACTTCGGGCCACCGCAAAACCCACATCCAGTGTCACTTCCGTCCAAACGGTGACAGCCGCAAATCAAAGCGCCCTTCCCCATCCTCCAGTCAGGCCAGACAGTGTCAAGACCCGGGGACCGGACAGGGCGTGGCCGCAAGTCAGGGGCAGCAGCAAGCGGCATCAGAGGCACTTCAGTCTGTGGGACTACTACAAACACCCAACTCTGACCCCAGCATTTACCTCCCAGCCAACCAGGTTCTCACAGGACAGTTTGACCAGAATCTGCTGCAGCCAGGACTAGTAGGACAGGCCATCCTGCCTGCCTCCATGTCAGGTAGGGATTATTAATGCTGTAAAAGAGAGCACTACAGCAAAAAGAGTGGAGCATTGTTGATTTTTAACTCACAGGCTATAGTGTTGTCAAAAAAAGTGCATGAAATGACTGAAGACTGGTGCCCAAATTTTAATATCCCAAGATATTATTGTGCAGTGTTATGGATGACACACCAGCAACACATTTCTTAAGAATGCCATGCAGAGTTACTCATTTCTTGCTCCTCGTAATGATAGGCTTATGATTAATGCGCTGATGTTTGCGGTTGTGACGGGAACGCCACAGAGGATCACCATTCGCATTGGCGGATGGTTGCTTCGTATTCAGTTGGCAGCATCAAGGCCAAAAATGGGTTACACCACAGCATCTGATGAGGCCAAGCAGACAAAACCTGCCTTTACTAAAACTACAGGACACTGTTCGGTTATTCTGCATTTTTATGATGAGAAAAATCTACCAGAGTGCTTCCAAACATTCACAATGTTAAAATAACAGCAATAAAGGAAAAAGGGTTCTTAATCTAATCTTAATCTATAAATTTAGCTTGAGCACACACCTGGAGTATGAAAGTGGAGGGGGCTGCCAGAAATGCTTTCCAGCCTTTGCTTTCTTTGTTCAAGCACAACATTCAGGATTTACTTTCTCTCTCTCGCATTCAGTGCACATGTCACTGAAAGCAAACCTCTCCACCCCCTCTCTCTTTCATCATCTGGGAAAAGACTGAATCCAAAATTTTCTTTGTTGTCTCTCAGTCTTTGGCAGACATTTGTCATGGGATATTCTGCACTCATGTTTCAGAGATATTCTTGCTCCAGAAGGAACATTAGGGTGGTAGCTTAGAAACCTAACACTGCATATAATGCATATAATAATTATCATAAAGCTACACTATATTGCCAAAAATCTTTGCTCGCTTGCCTTCACACACATATGAACGTGAGTGACATCCCATTCTTAATCCATAGGATCTAATGTGATATCGGCCCACCCTTTGCAGCTATAACAGCTTCAACTATTCTAGGAAGGCTTTCCACAATGTTCAGGAGTGTTTATGGGAATTTCTGACCATTCTTCCAGAAGCTCATTTGTGAGGTCAGACACTGATGTTGGATGGGAAGGCCTGGCTCACAGTCTCCGCTCTAAATCATCCCAAAGGTGTTCTCTCGGGTTGAGCTCAGGACTCTGTGCAGGCCAGTCAAGTTCTTCCACACCAAACTCACTCATCCATGTCTTTATGGTCCTTGATTTGTGCACTGGTGCGCAGTCATGCTGGAACAGGAAGGGGCCATCCCCAAACTGTTCCCACAAAGTTGGGAGCATGAAATTGTCCAAAATGCTCTTGGTATGCTGAAGCATTAAGAGTTCCTTTCACTGGAACTAAGGGGCCAAGCCCAACTCCTGAAAAACACCCCCACAAGTTGAATCCTATCATGGTACCACGCTGGAATTCACTGAGCTCCTGAGAGCGACCCATTCTTTCACAAATGTTTGTAGAAGCAGTCTGCATGCCTAGGTGCTTGGTTTATACACCTGTGGCCGTGGAAGTGACTAGAACACCTGAATTCAATGGCTGACTGAATAAGGTCTGACTGACTAAATACTTTTGGCGATACAGTGTAGGTCTCAGCAGCTACAGGTGTAGCTCTGTCTTAATAAAACAGAGTTAAGATTTTCCTAGCATCAACCGTTAACTGAGCTGAATTGCTTCCAGAAAGGTTAATTAAACTCTTACTCATATTGTGCTAATCTTAAATAATTACATTGCTACTCGCCTGTCTACCATCTACATATGTATGTGTCTGTGTGTGTTTCAGCTGCAGGAGACTTGACCGTGTCTCTCCCAGATGGCCTTACCACGCTGGATGGCATCCACTTGCAGCTGACACCCGCCAACCTGGTGTGCCCTAACGTCCAGATCTCTGGCATCGACACCAGCAACATAAACAACATCACATTACAGGTTACACATCACTCCTGATTTCTGCTCCTGCTTTGGTGTGGATGTGTGTATTCTTTCTAGTTGTTGTTTACAGTTATGAAAAATAACATTAGCAGCTGCCTGTAGGGCTAGATCAAATAACATTTTGGCAATCTTGGGTAAACGCGATCTGTCTGTAATATTCAAAACTGACTTTCATTCAGTCACACCTTTAACATTTCCAATTATTTTCTAGCAAACTCATTTTGTGAAGACCGACAAGTGTGAAATGATGTCGAGGAATTACCTTAAAGTGTAAATTCTCCATGTGTTTCTCTTGTAAACCAGCTCACATCTTTACTCAATAATTCCTCAATATTACGATGTTAATTAGTATTACAAATCCTCCCTTGACACATGACTGACTACACTGCCCAAGATACATAATGACACTAATAAAATTCTCAAGAAAAGCTTAATCAGTGAGATGGAATCAAAGCTCACAAGCAGTTTTTGCATTATAGTCTCAGCTATTTTACTCTTTAGTCTTTCTGTGAGAACTTAAAAACATACACAGTATAAAACGTGGGCACAGGTGGACCTATAGTTAGAAACTCGAGCTGGCGAGTGAAGCGTGGATCTGACTGCGAAACCTCACTCTTAATAAAAGCTTGTGACTGTTGTTAGTCAATGAGCATATCCTGAGTATCCTCCTTTCTGAGCCTTAGAAAGACCAGAATTTCTGAAATGGAATTATTATTTTATTCATTATGACCCAAAGCTTGCAACTAAGCCCATAAACTCATCAGAAGAAGAGTGTTCACAGAGTGAGGGAGTCGAGGGCCATTTTGTAGACTTTTGTACAGCCTAAAGTCTTTTTGCAGCCACGGGGTTTTTGCCCCTGGTAGTTATTAAAAAGAATTCTGGCCCATCGTGTGGATTTTTGTGAGGAAGTATGAAGAAACAATGTAATTCAACAAAATCATGCATGTAATGCTCTCTCCTTCAGATTGATCCTGCCCTCCTGCAGCAGACTCTGCAGCAAGGCGGTCTCCTCTCGCAGCCCCTGAGCGTTGACACAGGCCTGGTCTCCCACTCGGGCAGCCAGCTCATGTCTACGACTGACACCTCAGTGTCTGCCAACGTTGTCATCCACCCACTGACCAGCCTGGCTCTGCAGCCCTCCACTATCACACCCGCGCAGGTCACAATGGCTGGACTTTCTGAGCAGGATGCTAACAGTATGTATGATGGCTTTAAGTGAAGGAAAAAAAAACTAAGTGGGCATTCTCTGCTACAAGCTAAACATCTGTCCATGCCTTATGGTGGGTTGTGCAGGTTCTCAAGACCTAAGCAATGTCATGGGCAGCTCTGGGCTTGTGACAGGCAGCAGCAGCGGTCAAGAGATCACTCTGACCATCAACAACTCCAGCCTGACACAAGCTCTTGCCCAGGTCCAGGCCCAGGCTTCAGCTGCTGGTTCCGGCACTGCTGGAGGAAACCCTCAGGAGATTACCCTCACCATATCAGGTATAGACAGCCACGTACACCACAGATCAATCAAAAATAATAAATATCACAAATACCACAGCTGTACTGAGCTTATCTTTTAGTAAGAAGAGAAATGAACTCTCAATAAGAAACATGAAATAAAAAAAAATTTTTAAAAAAAGCCTACAATCAGTATTGATTTTCTCACTCAGGCAAACCTGCTGGTAGGCAGAAAGGAAAAACAAATGAAGCCAACAATAACTCAGCACCACTTCACAAATCCAGATCGAAAGACGTGGTATTAGAGGTCACTTTTTCAGCTCCCACATGCTCCATCAGCATCATGTGGGGTTATAAAGTAAATCCACAGCGTGAAGAAGAGTCGCGGCTGTACCACTAAGCCCGCTAAGTCTGCTCAGCTCAGCTCAGCTCAGCCTCTCTTTCATTTCACCACTCTGACTTATTGTGTGGTGATTTTTGGACCCTTCAGATTAACGCTTTAAGAACCTGTTTTCACTTTGCTTTTATTCGTGCCTTAGTGAGTGCGTGTAGTTTAAACACACTGTATTCAGCTCCAGAAGTAAAGGATTTCTTTTTTTCTGCCAAGGCAGCAAAAAGTCTTTGGCAGGAAATTCTTCTTAAAAGAGACAAATTGCCACATTTGAACAAAGCATCATTTTTAACAGGTTACATTCTGCTCCTTAACCAAGCATCTTGATTTGAAAGGTAACATTAAATTAGTTAATAAGGGTTATTAAATTTCACAGAGCCGTTAAACAAGTCTAAAACTCAACATGGTGAACCCCGCAGGAAACCGGACATGTCGCTGAGTTATTTTGTTTGAATCAATTTGTCTGCATTCGATCACCCTTTAAAATGTGAACTAGATTTCAGAAAACACCCAGCATCTTTATAATATCAATACTAATACCACGAGGAAACAAATAACCTCATGGAAGTAATTACAATTACCTTTGCAGGTCAAGATCTGCTCCCCCAGCCCAACAATCCCAGTGCTGCTGAGATGAATGGCAGCATCAGGCTGGCGTCACCACTAAATGGCCAAACCACCAGTGCCACCCTGACCATCACCAATGACCACCTCCTACCTCAGAGCCCTGCCAACACTGGAAATGCAGGTACGTGTCTTCTAACCACATGTGACAGAAGGGTTGCACTATAACTAAAACTAAACCCTCTACTTCAGTCTTAATACAACGTCCACTCCACAAGGGGTCTTTTAAATCCATTCAAAAGTGATTTTTGACTGGTATCAGGTCAACTTTAGGTCAGATAGCAGTCCAAAGGAGCTTCCCAGTTTTCAAACTGGGCTTAGAACCACTGCTGGGAAAGAGGCTGACCATCGATGTTGTTGAGAAACAAACTTTTGCAGTCATGCTGACCTTTATTTCACAAACTTTTAGTTTTAAACTCAAACTTTTCTGGCCTCTGACAGTGAGCAATTTGTAACTTTTTTGTTGTTGTTTATTTGTTGCTGTTCGTCAAAAATAAGCCAAGAAGGCCCGTTAGTTCCAGCAAACTGTCCATGTTGCTGGTTTCAAGGGTTTCAGTTCTGGCATGCCTCAGTCCAAACTAGCTAAGTAGTCAAAGCTTAAAAAAAAAAAAAAAAACCTCTTTCTTTAGTTTCCCACTTATTGTTTTCTCTTGATTTTTTTTCCAAGCAAAGAATGTAGTTGAATAGTTATGCGCAGGTTCAGTACTTTATATAGATGTAAACATTACTGTGGGAAAGCGTTGTATGAATTTAAAATTACTTTTCTTTTCTGGAGTACTTCACCAGGCACGCTGTCATTGGGAATTTAAGGACGACCCTACAAAATCATTTGTAATGGACCTAGAAACGGTGGACAAACAAATGCGCTGGAGTTTGAAAACTGCTTGAATCACCCTTTAATCGTCATGCAGACCAGCCTGTGATTAGAAAGTTAAGGGCTTGTGGACCGTGACGTGACGTGAAGTAGAAAAAATCTTGCATTGTTCTGTTGACTGGTTTGTTTGTCACCTAGAAGCTTAATCAAATTTTCAGTTTCATCTTTCTCTCTTCATTACCTTCCACTTAACTCAAGTGGAAATAAAAAATAATCCCACTGCTTCTCAGAGACATAGAGAGCGTCTCTGATTTGTTTGATTAGACTAAAGCCTTCCTGCCGCTTTGTATGCAAACATGGTTCAACCTGCGATTTGACTGCGAAACTGTACTACATTGTCTTTTTTATTAAAATCAAATATTGGCTAGCTTTGTTCACCCCTACTGTAATATCATCTCTTACCAAACCTGATGAATATGCTGGTTGTAGTTTCAGTCAGAGCTTTGGTCACCAGCCCAGTGTCTTAGAAAGGGTCTCAGATTAATGTGGGAGGATATTCATCATTCTGAGAGTTTGAGCAGCCAAATATGTTTTCATAGAGTGACCAGGAAATTAAAATAGCTTTAATAAGGCAGTCAGAGAGTGAGAGATTACCAAATATAAATGGATTGGAACCGCTTCTTAACCACCACACCACTGGAGGCAGTGATATCGATTAAAAAAAATAAATAAATAAATAAATAAATAAATAATGTTTAACCAGCGGGGTATTAACCTTTTAACCACTGTCTCCTCCTGTCAGTCGCCAGTCTGCCACCAAGCACCACTTTGTCACACACTGCTGCCTCCCAGAGCCTAGTGATGTCACCAGGAGGTGTGGCCAGTGATGGCAGCGTCACACTAACTCTTGCAGATGCTCAGGGCATGCTGGATGGTGTCACTCTAAACCTCAATACACAGGTAAAAAATCCATTTGAAATGGCAAATGTCCTGCACAATTTATAGGCTTGTTATAGCTGCTAATTGTATTATTACCGATTTAACATCACAATTAAAATGTGCCAAACTCAGCAACAGGTATGTCATCAGGCTTCTTTTCAAGGTATCTTTTGGTCCTCAGGGTCAGACTTTCCCTGCAGTACTGAACGATTCTGGCCTAACAGGACAGCCAGGTACCACAGGCCAGCAGGTTATACTGGTCAGCCACCAGTCCCAGTCCACAAACGGAGCAACTGACAATGGATATAATGTGAGTAATTTTTTTTTTTGTATGCTTCACATACCCAGGGGAAGAGCTGCTATACAAAGGCAGCGTTTTGCAGCTTGATTCCTTTGGAAGGTGACAGAACGCAAAGAAATCAGTGTCTGCCAGTTGATGTTTATACCATCACCATCCTGTATTGTAAGCTCACTATCTTGGTGCAGATTTCGAGTGACGGCCACAAGGGTGGGAAGGACCCCCAGATGGATACTGATAACCGAAATCAGTGTTTCTACTGTAATCAAGTATGCCAGAATGCCAATACACTGCGGCGCCACTGCAGACAGGCTCACGGCAAGGACCGCTGTCATGTCTGCAGCCTCTGTAGAAAGGCCTTCAAGCGAGCGACACACCTGAAGGTAAAAACTTCCATAAACACAGGAGACTGATGAAAACCTGCTTTAAATTGCTTCCTTTCCAAAAGACAAAGTTTGTATAACTCCTTTGTATATAAAGAAACACAAAAGATAAATGAGCCTCTGCAGGTTTTATTAAAACACTCTATCAGCTTGTATGGCACCATTTTATTTTTAGTCATCAGTGCCTCCACCTTAGGTGCGAAAGTTATAAAGTCAAAGAGTCTGCAGGAAAAGGGAAATCACTGCCAAAAAGTGGCCTCACATTTTAAATGCACAGTGCAGCATAGCGCACATAAGAGTAAATCTTCAGGGCTCGTTACGTGTCACTCTTAACAAACAAAGCACTTAGACCACGAGGAGTTTGCAGCTAAATTGTGGAGAGGAGCTTGTGTGCTCTTGGAACAGTCAAGCACATAAATACGGGGGAGAAGGAAGGCACGGCTTCGTACACAAGCTCTCTTCCGGACGTTTTTTATGTTTCTTCTCAAAGGCCACTGTGCAAAAGCCTTTTTCTTTTGTAAATGTGCCCCAATGTGCTGAACAGTAATTGTCTCTCATAAATGTAATGCGACTGAGATTGAGTGGTGCTCATATGGAGAGAGGCCAGGCTCTTTCCTCTCCGTCTCCCTGAGGCTCTTTATTAGTCTGCAGCTGGGAGTTCGGTGTTGGCTTTTGTTTGGTTGTTATTTTTCATTTTTCCTGTTGGCCCGTGGATAATGATTTTGCTTTTTAATTACATCCACGAACTTTAGCTTCATATTATGAGAATGCTAAAATAAAAAAGTCAATAATAATGTTCCAGAATAGAGAATCCTTTTTTTTTTTTGCTTCAAGCAGTGATAGATTATTCCAGGAATATCAGGAATCAGATAAATTAATAATGTGGTACAGTTGTATAGTAGCCCACTCATACACTGATACATTTAAGGTGCAATAGAAGTTTTGATCTAAATAGGCTTATTAAGAGTATCCTTGTGTGTGTGCACATACGCATGTGTGTACAGCCAGCATAGCCTAAAAATGTAGAAATGGGGGACTGACTGGCCTAGCTCACTCGGGATGTAATAAAATCACCTTGTCAGCTCTTCTAAGACAACTTTTTTTTGCCGGCTGAAAACACGTTTTTCTCAGCTCTTTCACGTTCGTTGCTATGATACAAAATATTCACAGAACAAAAGTGCTGCTGCTTAACTGTTAGATCCAAAGGAAACAAAATGTTCCTCCAAACATTATTTTTCATATCAGTAATATAATGTACTTGCAGCCCAATGTCAGGATCATTGAATTTGATTTGCTGCAGGCTTGAATAATCAGAGGGCTGCGGTATTAACTTCTCCTTCATTATGGTTTAGCATTTGTTTGGATGCGAAGGCCCGTCAGTGTAGCATTTCCTTCACTGATTTGGACAAGTGGGGAACAAGTGCCAGTTTAAGTATCCTTGGATATTCATGATAATACAAGAAAACACTAAAGCTAGCTGAGTATATTGTTCGATTGTAGTGACAGTGGCCGATAAATACAAGAACTTGGGGTACAGAAATGCGAAAGGTATATTTGAGGTAATTCAGAGACTGCTTTACATAGTTTAATGCCATTAAGTACTCCTGATCAACACTGATCTTAATAAACAAGTCATTTATTAAGATCTTGCGATTCTTTGCGATTGTGGTCACTGTTAACACGATGGAGTACCATCATTTGTGCAGGTTTGTCATCTCACACTGATGCTGTGATTGTCTGTGTCTGTTGAGGACAGCGTTAGAGTGTTAACTGTAAATTCATTTCGACTGCAGGAACATAAACGAGTGCACCAGCCGGGCCCGTCACCAAGCTCCCAGAAACCCAGAGTCTTCAGTTGTTCGTCCTGTGTGAAAGCCTTTGCCAAGCGCAGTCAGCTGGAGAGACACAACCGAACTCACACAGGTTGGACGTCATAACAACAAAACACTGTGACTGACTGACTGACAGCAGCCAGAGTGAAAGGGAGGGTTTACAAGATGGTAGTGAGAGCGGCTGGCTTGGAGACGGTGGCACTGAAAGAAAGTCAGGAGGTCGAGCTGAAGATGTTGAGGCTTGTTAATTCATACATTAATACAAAGTTTATAAGCGGATAAATGCCACATTTCTGTGAAATCCTAAGCACTCAGACATGATCATCAGCTTATACTGTACATTAAAGGTTCTGTTGGCCTGTCGCCATTTCAGCAGACTCATTTGCATAGAGTCGAGGGGAATTCTGATTGGATCTCTCCATCTTGGCTTAATCTCACAATCCTGTCCTATGAGTTTTTCATGTTTTATTTTTTTTTGCAAAAAAAAAAAAAAAGCTTTCATTTCGCTTTTACTCCTAAGTCATGCCTGATATTTGTAGCTGCTTGTTATCTCATGTCTTGTTTATTTAGCTTAACAGACGCAACAGACGCTGAAATGAAAAAGGTCTGAGGAGGAAAAGTGACACTAATTGTGTAATGCTTTGGAATAGGAGGCATTTCCTTGGTTATTTTGTTACAACATTATAAGCTAGAAAAGAAAAAGGCGTACCTGCTTTGCTTCTGTGTCAGAAGAGGCAAACAAACTGTTGCTCAAGGGAAAAGCATATGATTTATTAAAATGGGCATTATCACAGTACCATCCAGCAGCTTCACTACATCCAGTCCCTGCCGACTTGTTTGTCTCAGCCGGACATAACATCAAACTGTGAGGAGTTTTCATACAGCCAGTGCGCTGCAGGGGGATCCACTTTAGATCCCAGTAACACTGAACTGCAGCATCCAAACTACCTGCTTGGTTTCACTGTGCATGGGTTGTCTTCACTACTCAGATAGTACATATGCTTTTTAATAGTTTATGAAAGCAGTATGTGCACCATGCAGTTCACTTCACAGCCGCCTATTTACAGGGATAAAATGTTCACATTATTATTAATCAAAAGGAATGGTTTGTTCAGCTATTTATGAATCAATAGAAGCCTTTTACTAAGAATGAGCAAAGCGCAGGAATATGTGCAATATATGTGTGTTTTTAAGCATGTCAAGTTATCTCCACTGGAGATACTTTTTTCTTTTTTAACCACTATGCTAATATTAGCATAGTTTTGTTTGGTATAAAAATGTTACAGGCAGCATCTGTGGATTGATTAAACCATGGGTCTGTGTTACTGCAGGTGAGCGTCCTTTCAAGTGCACTCAGTGTGAAAAGGCCTTCAACCAGAAGAGTGCTCTGCAGGTCCACATGGTCAAACACACTGGAAAGAAGCCCTTTAAGTGTGAGGTGTGCAACATCAGGTTCACCCAGAAGAGCAACATGAAGCACCACATGAAGAGATCACACGGCTACGGTAAGGGCCTGGGTGCCATAGCACCAACGTTCAGGCAGCTGTCTGTGCAGCTGGAGAACAAAAAAAAGCCCCAGAAATTATGTCATTTAGCGTGTCATGAAAAATCACTTTTTTCCACTTTGTGATGTTTCTGAGTTTGTGTCTCTTTCTCTAACAAAGTCACATTTCTACATGGTAAACACTTACCCAGAGGGCACTAAGCATTAAAAGGTGCCTCTGAGCACTTAAACGATTCAGTGGCACTGCAGGGCCTCCACAGCAGAGGACACTGACCATCTCTCATCGTCACATTTACTGTCTGTGGGTCTTCACTTCATGATGCTTCCCATTATTTGTTAAGACGTTCTGCTAGCATACCAACTCAGTGTCATGCACACACACTTGATGTGTATGTGCACTCGCCTTCACCCTGCGGGCTGCTATGGAGAGCTATGCTGAGTGGTCTGTAGAAGCCTCCTCTTGGAGGCGTGAATGTTAATTTATTACCTCTTACTGTTTAGACCAAGATTCCCATTTGTTTAACCTTGAACACATGTACACACTGTTCTACGTTGGAAGCTGAGAGGGTCTGAGGAGGAGGAGAACAATGCTGTCAGATCTGTTTAACAGAACTACTTATTTAACTTGCAGTGCAGCACAACAGAGGGTTGTACTCGGTACCCTCCAGTTCAATGAAGAAAGTCACGTGTCTTGTGGAATTTTTAAAAAGTTTGCTGCAGGTACACAACCCTTAAAGACCTGCAGAAATTAAAAGAATGTTTCTAGGGTGGCTAATGTCTCACAAATTCCTAAAAAAAAAAAGTAGTAGAAAAGAAATCCAGTGTGAAATATGTGACTGATTGTTGCTACACTGTAGCTCAAGCACAAAGCAGCCGTGTCCACGCATTTTAAAACTGTGTTTTCGATACACACACGCTGCATGTGCGGATCACAGTGACAGCTCCCTGATGTGACAGAATATTCATGCGTGATTCAAAACGCAACCACCTGCTTGTCTTCATCACAGCAGTCTGGCTTCTCAATGAGGCTTTTTTTTTTTTTCTTAAAAAAGAAGCTTTCCATCAACTTTGTAGAAGAAAAGCCCAAAACAGTTTGAAGCTTGTGTGGGACCGTGCGACAGTGGTATACTACAAACACTGCAGTAAGGTGAGAGTTTTAGGCAGTGTAATGTCACATTACAAATGTCTTCACCAGTTCCAGAGCGTGCTCTCTTAAGTTTGAGTTTGCAATGTCCTAAAAGCTATTTTCTGGGGAGCCAGTAAACCTTGTAATGACAGCCATGATTCACCAGAAGATATTAGCACATTTTGCAATTAGTTAATATTAGCAAATGTTAACATGCCTGAATAGGTGAATGTACTCATTGATGAGTAATAGCTATTGATGGGCATGCCTCAGTGGTGCAATCCAAAAGAGCGTGAATCTGGTATAGAGGGTTTGGGGTCATTCTGCTGTTGGAGGAGTCATAAAACTGTGGCTGAGATGACACTGTAGTATGTCTTGCTCCAGAAAGGCCATGATTATCTTCTGATTCATTGTACCCAAAGATTCAAGGCTAGATGGAGCAAGTAAGCTGTGTCCCCTCTGGTTGGGATACCTTTGTGGGGGGTTTTTTTAGTAGCCAAAAAGCTCTAGTTTCATATGCCCAAAAGACATTCTCCTAGAATTACTGTTAGCTTTCAGCATGCCCTTTAAAACTCTAGTCGGCTTTGTTATGTCTCTTTCAAATCTTCTGGGCTTTGCTTCTAATGAGCCTACTTTGATACTTATGGAAAGAGCAGACAGTGTCAGTGCTAGACTTTTATTAAATGATTGGTTTTTTGCCTTTCCATCATTCAAACTTTCCCTCTGCTCAGTCCACGATCAGTGACCTTAAACTTCCTAATAATATTGTTGTTGTTTTTTAGCTGTCCTCACATGAACATGAGTGAAGATGTTTTCTTAGCCTTCACTTAGACCTCGCTTGACAGTTCTTGTCTTCCTTATTGACACAGACTGTGCATGTCAGTGTGGTGCATGCAACCACAGCAAACAGCACAATGGGAACTTTTCTCTGTTAAAGTGGTCATTAAACTGAGTCAGATACGTATTATTAAGGTTCCTGCAGGTTAAGTATGAAATGAAAGTCAAGGAAAATCAGGTGTTTCCAGGCGTTTTCCTGTTGGTATTACATTTGGACATGGTGTGTTTAAGACTTTGAGGAAAACAAATATCAGCGAATGGTTTAAATTATTGGTTCAGTGTTTTCTCTTTGTTATTATGCTTTTATTTAGGATATAGTTGGCCAATATTAGGGGCCATAACCTAAGAATAATGCGGTAATCTTATTACAAAGGTCTTCAAAAGCACTGATTTTGAATTTTGAAATTGTGAAGGAGCTGTGTATTGGAGACCACGGTCCTTTTGAAACATCACTGCATTTGTTACCGTTTCTAGAGCTGGCCCTAGGCCAAATGACTTTTCAAGTGCGTCTAATGTCATAAAATCAAAGAGTTTTGCTAAAGTTTGATGTAAGATTGTCATAAAAATCAATTAGAGCTGTCTTAAGTCAGTCTTTTTTTTTTGGTTCTGACATCACAATAAAGTCAAACACAGTTAATATTATAGACTTAAAAATCCAAGAACTACAA
Organism: Pterophyllum scalare; assembly: GCA_024447675.2. Taxonomy (NCBI): domain Eukaryota; kingdom Metazoa; phylum Chordata; class Actinopteri; order Cichliformes; family Cichlidae; genus Pterophyllum; species Pterophyllum scalare. The sequence goes on along the minus strand of JAMQGT020013139.1, from coordinate 124,351 downwards.
GGCACTTTCTTTTAAATAATAATTAAAATGCATTTGAAATTGAAATGTTATCTGTTGTCTCTTATGTGTAGACACAACACTGGTTCATCTGTTGAATTAGATGCCTTGTTTAATACTTGAATGATTCATAAGGCAGTGTTAAGTGGCTTTACAGATAAATGAAAAGATTCCTCTGAAAATGGTCAAGTACAAAGATTCATCTAAAAATGAAAAAGCCTGAAATTTTCACCAGCCTTTGTTACCATCAAAATGAATCAAGATCTGTCATTTGTCAGAGCTGTCTTAAGTCGGTCATCTGTAGACATCTGTAATGTCTACAATATGTCAAATATGAGAACAAAAATAGCAGAATGTCCTATCCAGAACAAACCTCTCTAATTTTAACTCTATAACTATAAAATAATTGTGTGTGTGTATATATATATATATATATATATATATATATATATATATATATATATATATATATATATATATATATATATATATATATATATATATATATATATATATATATATATATATCTTTTTGTGGTGCAGCTTGTCATATTTGCTCAATCCAAAATGAAATTTATGCATTTTTGTGACTAAGAATTTCATGTTGACAAGTATTCTGCATGTTTTATTTTGCAGTGCAATGACAAAAAAAAGTTTTTTTTCAATTACTGTGTACTCAAACATTGCAGGAAGGATGACTTCTCTTTTGTTTTGTTTTTTCATATTTTAACTCTCAATACAGACCCTGATTCATTTTGATGGTAAGAAAAACCAGTGAAAATTTCAGACACATTTAAACATTGCCTCAGATTTCAATGGGAGAAAACATTGCCTGAAAGTCGACCATTTAAAAACAAATTTTTTTTTGAAAAGTATTTAAAGTATTATGCTAAAATTTGACAGCATTCCTGCATACATTCAAGGCAAACCAGAGACGGTCGAGTAGAAAATATTGGGATGACCCTTCATCCTTTGTCAAATGAAAAAGAATGGATGACACGAAAAACCTTTTTATTCTTTTTATTTTCCACGTGAACATTTTTCAGTCAGACTGGAGCATTGTTTCAGTGAAGAGCAGCAGCACTCCTGAAAGACAGCTTCTAAATGGTCTGACAGTCTTTCTCTTTTTGTTCTTGTACGTCCCTTTAACACATCATTATGGAATCGAAAAATTCAAAAGGGCTTTCAAAGAAGAAAGCTATGTGATGTATTATATTTTAATGGGATTATTTCTCAGTATTCCATCTGTGACTCCATGCAATTGCAGGCACCCTGAAAGGTTAAAATATATATATAAAAAGTTGAATCATTTGTCTGTTTGCTATTCAAGTCATGCGTCTGCTTCAAAGAGAAAGACTTGGCCATCTCTGTTATGCAAAATACTATTCAGCTTAATGAATATGTATTTGAAATGATTCAGATAATGAAATGACTCCAGCTCTAAAAAAAAATAATTCATTGTGTGGCCTGCAGCAGGAGAAAAACCTCTCAGCTTCCACTAAAGTGACTTATTACTGTTTTATACTGAGACATGTGGCTCAGATCATAGTTACACATCACAATGAGATTGCTGCACATCTGTCAAACCCTGTAATATAGTTGGGGATGCTGTGTTTTCAGACAGAGGGAAGACAGAGAGAGTGAAGTACATTAAAAATAGATGACGGAGAAGCGCCGAGAAAAAGGCTGCTTTTTATTCGCATTTGCATAACAGCCACTGGCAAATTGAGTGAGGAATCAGAGCTGATGGTGCTGCTCTCTCAGTACGCTTTTCTTTTGCTCCGTTATTACCAATCTCAGAGAGTATTTATTTCACTGGAAGAACTGTGCAGATCCATTCATTTTTCCTCTTTCTTCTTCCAGGTCAAATGCAAGATGTGCCCCTGGGCCAGGACGATGCGGTGCCTCAGGTCGAGGTGACACCTGAACTTGACCTGGAAGTGGTTCCCGAATCAACGGGAGACTGGCCGAATGTCTTCTCTTGATGACAGTCCACATGACTGTGAAGCGTCAGAAAGCATCACTGAGTTTCGTGAGTGCTCAATGACTAAACAGCAAAGCTTTGCCAAACATGAACATCTTCTCAAAGAGGTTGTATGGCTAAATATGGCTTAAATACTGGTTCAGATTAACACTGATCAGCCACGACATCAACACTCATCATTTCTTCACAATGCAGTGTACTACTTGGATCTTGGCATTCATGTCCATGTCCATCTGAGTGTTGTTGCAGACCAAACACACCTCCACACACTAACAACACTCCTCAGGCTATTTCTGCAGGACAGTGCACCTTGCCACCTCTCAGAAATTATTAGAGGAACATATTGAAAAGCCCCCCAAATTCAATTTTGGTTGCACATCTACTCTCTGACCTGGAACAACCCTGATCCATGATAGCCTCACTCCATGCCACTATGGGTCAGAGCTGATTCAGCAGCACGAGGGGAACCTACACAGTATCGGGCAGGTGAATTTAATATTGTATGTTAAGGTCCTCTGCCCTTATAGCAGTCCTTTGCCATTTATCCAATTCAGTAGTGAATAAGGGGAGTCTGGCTCCCTTTGATTGGCCCAATGACTTTTATCCATTTTGCTATTGTCTGATTGTCATCAATCTGATAACCACTGGAGAGGTTTGGCTTGGTGAACACAGGCATCCCAGAGAGTTTCCACTCAGGAGACAGAGTCCCTGTAATGCTGGCCCTGTTGGAAACACAGGAAACTGTAGCTTGCTGCAGAGGCTCCCCAGTGACCAATCTCGTCTGTTCTTCTGTGGTGTGCTCACAGACAGCTGCAGGCAGCTTACTGCTGTTATGGCCTAAAAGCAACTGTCCTACAGTACATAAAAGATTCTTTTCTACTGGTTTACTTTTGTCATGCACTGCACACATTTCATGTCCGAGTGAAATTTTCAGTTGATGTTTCAGTTTGAAAGCAGTGACCTGTTGACCTGTGAGTTCACGGCTGTCAAATTGATGCCGTTTGAGGTTCTCGATTGAAGACTGTGTTTCTCGTCCTATCAGTTTGGCCTGCAGCAACAAATTTTCTTTACTGTAGCTCACTTTGTAAATACTGTAGTTAGATTGGGTATATTTTCTGATGAACCATCACAACAAATGATTTGAAAATATGTAATTTTTTATGTTGTATTTGTTATGAAACAAAGCCAATGTACAGACAATAAGCTGTTTTTCTTTTCTTTTTTTTGCAGTTGTATTTTCTATTGTTCATAATAAGTTAAGATTAAAGTAATTTTTCTACTAATTAAAGCTCCCGGGTCTTTTGATTGCTCATTATTGTGGATTTCAAACACAATGAACTGGAATTTTTAAATCTTCTAAAACAGTTTTAACATTTTGGAAAATGGGCTTTTTGGCTTTGTTGCAAAGAGTCAAATGAGGACAGTTCCTTTTGCACAGGCAGAGCATTCAGGCAATAAAAAAGGCAGTCCCCTGCTGATTTTGTGCTGTTTATCTGACATCAGTGTGCCAGCAAAAGGGAACAAAAAGGCTGAGCTCGTAAACATACATGCAAACTATTTTTAAGATCTGCCTCTGCAAGTGCAATATGTGACAGGGAATGGGCTCATAAGTCACTGAGGGTCTGGACACAACATTTTGGTGAGTAAATTCAAATTGAGGAAATGCCAGAGGGCATCCCAGTTTAATTTTATTTATATAACCCCAAATCACAACAAACAGTCGCCTCAAGGCGCTTTATATTGTAAGGTAAAGACCCTACAATAATACAGAGAAAACCCAACAGTCAAACCGACCCCCTATGAGCAAGCATTTGGCGACAGTGGGAAGGAAAAACTCCCTTTTAACGGGAAGAAACCTCTGGCAGAACCAGTCTCAGGGAGGGGCAGTCATCTGCCGCAACTGGCTGGGGGTAAGGGGAGAGAGACAGAACAAAAGACATGCTGTGGAAGAGAGGCAGAGATTAATGATAACTAAAGATTAAATGCAGAGTGGGGTATAAACAGTAAAAAGAGGTGAATGAAAAGAAACACTCAATGCATCATGGGAATCCTCCCAGCTTAGGCCTATTGCAGCATAACTAAGGGATGAACCATCCCTTAGTTATGCTGGGTCACCTGATCCAGCCCTAACTATAAGCTTTATCATAAAGGAAAGTTTTAAGCCTAATCTTAAAAATAGGGTGTCTGTCTCCTGAATCCAAACTGGGAGCTGAAAGTAGGATAGGAACCACAAGTAAGCCAGCAGTCTGGGAGCGAAGTGCTCCATTGGGGTGATACGGTACTATAAGGTTTTTAAGATAAGATAATGATTATGTTAGATCTTGTATGTGAGAAGAAGAATTTTAAATTCAATTCTGGATTTAACAGGGAGCCAATGAAGAGAAGACAATATGGGAGAAATATGCTCTCTGTCTTTCTAGTCCCTGTCAGTACTGCAGAATTTTGGATTTTCAGGGAATTTTTAGGACAACTTGATAGGAATAAATTACAATAGTCCAGCCTAGAAGTAATAAATGCACGAGTTAGCTTTTCAGCATCAGTCTGAGACAAGATGTTTCTAATATTATAAATATTGAGCAAATGCAAAAAAGCAGTCCTACGTGTTTGTTTAATATATGCATTGAAGGACATATCCTGGTCAAAAAGGACTCCAAGCTCACTCACGGTGTTACTGGAGGCCTAGTCTGGTTAGACACCACGTTTCTAAGATTTGTGGGGCCGAGTACTATAACTTAAACAATAACTATTTGAATTTAGAAGCAAGAAATTAGAGGTTATCCAGGCCTTTATGTCTTCAAGACATTCCTGCAGTTTAACTAATTGATGTGTGTCATCCGGCTTCATGGATAGATAAAGCTGGGTATCATCTGCATATCAATGAAAATGTGTGCAATGCCTTATAATCATGCTACCTAAGGGAAGTATGTATAATGTAAATAAAATTGGACATAGCACAGAACCCTGTGGAACTCTATCATTAATCTTAGTGTGTGATATTAGATAAATATGATTCAAACCATTGCATGACAGTACCTTTAATACCTATGGCATGCTCTAATCTCTGTAATAAAATATTATGGTCAACAGTATCGAACGCTGCACTGAGGTCAAAGAGATGACGGAGATGAGTCCACTGTCAGAGAAGATCATTTGTAACCTTCACTAATGCTGTTTCTGTACTGTGATGAACTCTGAAACATGACTGAAACTCGTCAAATAAACCGTTCCTCAGAAAGAGAAACAGCAAAGGATTTTTATCTGAGTATTAAAAACAATCCTCATATTTAAAATCCTGCCAGTTTGTCCAATTTGGAGTATCTGAAAATGGAGTACTATATATAAAAATGGTTCTAATTCCTACACAATTAATGAAATACTTTTGTTAAAACCTTGGTGTCTTGGTAGATTTTCATGTAAAACACACATCCATGTTGTAGAAATCCATCATTTTTTTTCATTCTTCCCCATTTAGTCTGTGACTGCAATAGATTCAGCTACATACGCTGTTTAGCTGCAGCTTTACCTCACTGAGCTTATTGAGGAATGATTTACCAGGTTCAAAGTAGAACTCATATAGCTGGTACATGACTGGTGTTTTCGTGGCCTCTGATTCATGTTTCCATAATTATTACAAAAATTATGTGGAAAAGGATGGGGAAAAGAAACATGTTTAGAGGGGTTTATTTATCTGCTTTAATTATGAAAGCTGTAGTAAAAAGATCCTCTTGGGGAAATGCATTCATATTTTCAATGCTGCAGCCAGCTTTTGTACTTTAGTAATTTGAGCATCGCATGAAGCTGAATATACTCCGTGTGATTACACACGAGCCAGAATAAGCGAGCAGGTACTCCATCTGCTCTGGTCATGAGCTCGGAAAGCCTGGCTCAGATAGTGATCACCCAGTGAATCATGAATTCAGGCTTAATGAAAAAGTAAAAAAGGACTCATGCTTTTGTTTTCCGTGACCTGTTACATCACTTCCCTTCACTGTGGTGTTTTTTTGTTTTGTTTTGTTTTATTTTTAAAGATGCATCATTTGCTGGTCATGCTGCTCTAGACAAAAAAAAAAAAAGACACGATGCAGTGAGTAGAGCTGGTTTTGTATATATATATTTTAATGTTTTATTCTCAGTTAAGTGGCTGGTCATGTTTTATTACACATACAATAATGATGAGGAAGTTTACAGAGCATTCATTCCCAGGGTCCGTTCAGAAAAAAAGAAAAACAACACGCAGCACTCAGAAGGATCGAGCACACACAAACGGTGGAGGGGAGGGGGTGAAGGCTACAAATCACACATGGCTGCTTCTGGAAGACGGGTGGAACAGCACAACTGGTGGTGCTGAACTTTTCTCTTTTTGTACAGAAAACTTGCACATTCTCAAAAAACACCTTATAATGTGTCATTACAAAGTTAGTTACAGAGCACCTTTTTGAAATTGTGTGTTTTTTTTTCTATTATCCACAAGAAGGAGAAAAAAACAGCACAGTGTATTTGGTAGTCAGGAGGAAAGGCACTTGTTGTTGAGCTAGGGCTGTTTCTTTTTTCTATGTGTGCCGAGCAAGACACAATGGAGGCCTGCAGTAGACTAAAGCACTGAGGAAAGATCTGAATGTGGCATCGTGATTCAGAGTTTTAAAAAGTGGAAAACTACGCTATGAGACTTTGAAGTTATGTGTGGAAAGGTAAATTAGTCATTATCTCATAGACTGAAAAAGAAAAATTCCTTTTTTTTCCAGTGACTACAGGAGACACTTGATTTAGAAAATTTAGAAACTTTTACAACAAAACCCACAGCCAACCTAAAGCCCTACGATAACACAGATCAACATCACATTCAAGACAGGACGCGCAGGTTGAATGAAAGGATGATGTAAGCAAAACGGCGCGTTTAATAAGAATCTAAAACCTGTTAAATATCACAAATTGGTGCACAGAAAAGGGTTTGGAGAAAGTGACGTAGACAGCGTGACAAGACAGAAAACCCGCTCTTTTCTAAAACAGGAGCGACCCGGTCTTTTCACCCAATCGGCAGACGGCAATGACGGTCAAGTCAGTCGGACTTGCACCGGCCCTAACCTTCAGCTGCTCCGGGTCTGCTTCCGTTCAGCCACCGTTTGTTAGGAAAAAAGCAAACAAACATCAGAGACGTCCACGGAAACTCAAACACACAGGCGGGGGCGTGGAGGGGTGCGGGGGCATTCAGGTTGCACATGTGAGCGGCTTCAGGATCAACTTCGGCACACAGTTCACACCGGTGATGATGACTGCACAGACTTAGAGCAATGCGATGCATGGAAAGGAGGGAGGAGACAGATTGTGTCGCTATCTACCAGCCAAAAGAGTGGGGGTGGGATCAAGAGAAATGATGGATTTAGTGAGCATTACAGTGTTAACAGAGGGAGAGGGGAAGGTGAGTCTAAGGGTTGACAAGATTTCCTCCTTTTCTTCCTCTTTTTCACCCCCCCATCCCCCCATCCCCCATGCTCTTGAACGTCTTCCCTCATGCTGTTGGGACCTCAGCGTTTGGCTGGAGAAGCACTCCTGCTACCCTGCATAACAAAACAAGACACATGGGATGAATATGTGCATGCGACATGTTGGCTTCTGCATCGAAAGACAGCCCATTGGTCATTTTGCAGTGTGTAATTAGAGTATTCACTCAGGCACTTTGCAGGCAAATTCAGCAATAGTTAATTTGACTAATAACTTCTGAATGCAAAACAGCCTTCACTTTCAATGACCGTCATTACCGACCATCAGCCCATTGAAAGAATAAGCTACCATTTCTCCTCTGAATACATTATTAAATCAGGTTTCATTAGCTTTTCATTAAGCCTGAAATTGACATAAATAAATTAACTAACCCTCTGACTTTTGATCATCCATAAGTCCTCAAACTGAACAATGAGCTTAACATTAAGAAGTCCAAGTAATCATTTAATGTGAGAAATGAGCAGGTTAGGCCTCAGTCATACAAGCCTAGAGACCAGTCAGCGACCCCCTGGAAACCTCCGATTGCTACGGAAGAATGATCATTTCCCTACCGGTTGCTGGCTGTCGCTGGGTGAAATCAGTCACAAAGAGGATGCTCCACCAAAAACCTTGCGCAATGCAAAACTGAAAAGTAGAATGCTCGCCTTCAAAGTAAAAGCTGCACTTTAACGCTGCAGCCAGCACATTTCGAAAGAAGCGACTTTTAGTTTGAAGGCAAACCTTTTCCGGGTTGGGTCTGTAGTTGGCGAGTATTTACAGATAAGCCAGCATCTTCCATCCAAACAATGGGTAACAGCGGCAACCTGCTAATGACCAAAGCAATCACAAGGCTTGTGGTGCAGCATATTCTACCTCTTTGCAACCAATTTCACGTAGAGACCGCCAGCAACCACTCTCCAACCGATCAGGTTTTCCCTAGCAACTGGTGGTTACCCCGGGGCGGGGTGGGGAGTTCCCTGACCAGTCTCTAGGCCTGTTTGAATGGGGCTATGGTATGCGGGCCTGAGTGATACATTTGCGTAAAAGATTATTTCTACCAAAGGTGCAAAGAAATGAAATAAAAAGGGGAGCAGACAGGCTATTTTTATCTCCGAGCTCTCTCTTTACAGAGACTTCATTGATTCCCCCCCATCTCACTTATGCTCACTCATGCCTTGTACTCTGCCAAAAAAAAAGCAAGCAGAGAAGAAGGCATAAAGATTATTCAAATGAGACAAATCTTTATGGACTGCAGGAGGAGATAATCCGCATTGTACAAGGCTTTTTATTCATAAAACGGGGGCTGCAGACTGCTCTAGTCATTTCACACGAAACTTGATATCTGTCCTGAAAGAGAGTAACGCTGCTTAGGCTTAAAAATGAGCAGAGAGAACGTGTGAAGCTTTAATTAAAAAATTAATATGACTTTATCTCACTCCCAACTGGGTCGTGCTGGCATTTATGTGTGGAAGAAATAGAAACGATGGTGTGACAGCACTAAGTCAACAATAATCAGCCTTACCAGGAAGACTCAAATGGAGCTTCCCAGGAGGGAAGCTGTTTACTATCCTGTAGCTCGCTGACAACAATTTGGCACTACGGACGAGGATGCGGCCCAGGGGAAATTTGGATATCTCTCCACCTTCAGTAATCGCTAAACTAAATAACAATCTAAGGTACAGTCAAGAGTGGCTGGCTAATTAAATCCTGTCAGGGAATAACTAGCAGAGCACGAAGAATGACACTCCTCTTCAAGAAACACTGAAACAAATCAAGCAGCTGTGAATGCGGCAGCCTGAAGCAAGCGCTGGTGAATGCTGCACATGAAACTAGCTCCTTTTGTTGGTGAGAAACTGTCCACACCAATACATTTCTGTGCTCGCTTATATCAACCAACAGGCAAAAAAAAAAAAAAGTAACCCATGAAGCACCGTCACTTTGCAAATCCATAAATAAAGAAATTTGGGGAGGTAAAAACAGGTGGAAAATGGAAAAAACAAAAAACAAACACATAAATAAACAAATACCTTAATGATCTAATCAGCCAATCACACGCCAGCAACTCAGTGAATTTAAGCAACATGGTCAAGACGACCATGTTGTCGGAGTATTTCATAAAGTGTTGATCTGCTGGGATTTTCCCACACAAGCCAACATTCTGCACACAGTTAACGCCAGTCTTATTCTGACAGAGCAAAATGAGGGTTATATTACAAGCAGCTGCTCCCTCCCTGTAAAGCAGGTACAGTATGTCAGCCACAGTCCCAGTGAACCCCTATCCAAAGTGGATCTACCACCTTCATCATGATTATATCAGTGCTGGCGTGAAGCTTGTAGCGTGCACGATGAGCAATCTTGTGTCTAAAAGCCTCTTATTATTCTGCTGCTGTCTGCTTTAGTAATGCCATTACGATGCCTTCTAAGCATATCAATGCTGAACAAATGAGCAGTGAATCAAACTCAAGTATCCCTCCACTGAGTATCAGTTACTCACTCTGCTGCTGATATTATCACTGTGGCGGAAAAGAAAACAAGGCAAGAAAGGGATTAGGGAAAAGGACATTTTCTGGCAAAGAAAATCAGTGTAGAGAAATAAAAGAAAGCGGTGTGATTTTTAAAAATTTTTTTTTTTACCATTTTGAAGATCCTAGTCAGGGTGCCTTTGCCGTCCCCTGCACTGGCCTTCTTGGCTTTAGCAGACTGTGACTTCTGGTGGCCCTGGCAGAGGGAGAGAAGAATTCAAGTGTGTTAAAAGAGTCTATCAGGGCATTAAGAGGTGGCTGGGCTTTCTACAGAGAGCCCTGAAATAATTTTCAGCTCAGGGTATGAAGATGATAAGTTCGGATTTAAAAAGAAGGATGACTTTCTCATTCATGGTGAGCCCTGGAGTGATGGATTGGTGTGCCTTCCAAAAAAAAAAAAAAAAAAAGTACTGGAAAATTTGTAGTGATTATGGTCCAATCCAAGTCTTTTGATGAGGTTTTCCAGCCAAGTATTTGAATTATGCATAAGGCTATGAAGCAGCAAATTCCTCTCTTGCTGATTATTTGAATGGCAATTCTTCTGTTTGATGACCAGAAGAGGGACATTCATGGCAAAATGTTGACTTTCTGAAAGCACAAGTCAGTCATATGGTGCCTGCATATTGTCATAGTGACGATATTTAAAAACCTGACCGCAAATGCCAAACCAAAAGTTAATCAGCATGATTTATCAGTGTTTCACTTTGGTAATCTTTCAAAATGACACTTGGATGAAACACCGTTGAAATTCCACTGTGCCTGTGTCAGGGAGGTGGAAAAATTTACTCAACCGAACATATTCAGGACTACTTCTCGGAGAAAAGCACTTTAGGCACTGTTTAAGAATCACAGCAGCGGAACGGGAGCTGAGCTTGGTTTAAAAATGATGTAGGTAAAAATTTGATGTAGGTACACCTCGCTACCGATGCTCAGGTAGGCTGCAGTGCTCAAACGATGCCCAGTTGGTACTAAGGGGTCCAAAGTGTGCCAGGAAATTATTCCCCGCATTATTACATCACTGAACTGTTATTAGGAGTACCTAATAAAGTAGCCGGTGAGTACAGTGGTGTAATAAATAACTATTTAAGTCTATTTTTTCCCTCCCTCCATTGCCAGTAATTTCTGTACAGTGCCTTAGCGAGCCTCCTTTTTCATTTTTACCCACGGTCACCCTTCTGCTGCTTCACATACATGATGAGACATTAAAATAAGTGCTTGCCAAATGAAGCAGAGGACAGCCTCACTTCAGCCAGCCTCAAAGTAATTTTTGAAATGAAGCAAGGATGATGAAGAGGAGTATAAGGCCTGTGTTATCATGAATGCACAATATGCGCACATGATATGGAGAAGTCAGGCTGCAAGGTCATCAAATGGAACTGATATACTTTGAAAATGGACTTAAGTCAAGGAAGGAAATGAGGGCATTATCACTGATGTATGGACAGATTATGAAGGCTTAAGTGGATGATGGAGAGTAAAATGGAAAGAGAGACACAGGCATCATGCTGAAGCCAGTTTGAGAGGATGAACTCACTTTCCTTCAAGTTTCATTAGGTATGATACCTCCATTTTTTTTTTAACCACCTACCAGGCCTATCTTGGCTGCTAGTCCTCTCCACTGGAGAAGCAAGAGACAGAGACAAGAGATAGGAGGGAGAGGAGACAAATAGAAAAAAAAAATGTGTATCTTACTCAGCGCAAAGGTGGGGTGGGAAGGAGAGGAGGCAGGTAGGAGAGTCCATCCAGAGGGAGAGGGGGAGTCACGGGGATCACAGAGGAAAGGCAGGTGCAGAGGAGGAGCAAAGGGAGGTAGAGGACAGAGGAGCATGGCAGACGCTCGCATCAATTTTAGCGACATTTAACAGGAAGACATACACCATAGAGCACAATACTGTATGTGCGTGTTCCTCACGCCTGCTTCTGCGCACAATACTTTGCATATTTGCTCATCTCACTCCTGTTTACTGTGTTTCGACTGCTGCTCAACGAGCGGCCCTTTACTACCTGAAACATTAAAAACGTGCAGGCATTTTTTTTAAAAGCTCTTTTCATTTTGTCTAATAAGCTTTTAGACTCTCCGATACACCATAAAGATTCAGTTCCTCGTAGACTTGACTGTGAATTTGTCATCCATCCCTCCATCTTCTTAACTGCTCATCCACCTTAGGGGCTACAGCCTATCCCAGCTGTGATTTAGAATCATACATTATACAGAATCACATTTTAACAATGTAAAACAGACTCACCCTAGACTTGGGAGGGGCAGGGGACACCTGAAGAAGAGTTAATAACAGAAGGTAAGAAGGTTTTGACAGAATTATGGCCTCTTCCTGCTGCATGAATCATTCATCACGTACAATGGCGAGCAAATTAAAAACTACCTCAAGTAAAGGCATCTCGTAACTTCAGTGTGTCAAAATCTAGGATGCCTTCTTCGGTAGTGATGTCACAAATTTTTAATATAAGGGTGAGTAGCCAATATGAGCTGGCAATTTGTGTCACATGATGCTAAATGCACACTATAGTCCACCAACCAGCAGCTGGCACTGTTTGATAAGTCCAACTAGGCGGTGCAAAGACAGTCAACTGCAGGAAATTATATGGAGAGCAATTACTGCTCGAATGGCTCCACAGCCGAACATGGACACGGGCAGCAGCAAAGCTGTGCATAAGAACACATCTTCATTTTGATTTGCTTTCTGTGCCAACCAAAATCAGTGGTTTTCTGGTGAAATTTTCAGTGTGAACAGTTCTTCAGAGACTTCAGGTTATTCGACTCATTCTTTGCATGCATGATGCATGCAGGCGGAAAAAGGCTTTTAGTGAGAGAGCAAAGGACGCAATGGCAGAATAAAGGCACAAACATGGAAGAACAATGGAAGAAAAACCCACACTGGCAAAAATGTCTGACTCAATTTGAAATGTCTGATGTGAGGGGATGAGAGTCTTTCTAAGGTACAGCTCACTTTAGGATTACTCACAATTGTGCGGAAGAAATGGACCACGGCGTTCTCTGCCCCGCGCTTACGTGGGGAAGTTGCAGAGGCTTTCTGAGGGCCCGGGGAGAGAGCGCCTCGGAAAGAGCCCTGGGAAGAAAAGGGAAGGAAGCATAACAGTAATATGGTTTCACTGACCTTTACTCAGTATCGTTCATACTAAATGTCAGCAAGGTTGGAATTTCATGAATCAGTACTTATGATAATGGAAAAGGATGCCATATTTGGCATTACCTACCTGAAACGTGACTAATTTAGTTTTCATTGAATTTTTAAGCCGTACTGAATGTGTCATATTGCACAGTGTTGCACATTTAGCACTGCACTACATCAAGGTGAGAATTTCAGAAGTGGCTGATGATCTCATTCTGCGGACATCACCCACCTCGTAACCTTTAGTGGCAAAACCTTTGGCCGCAAGCTATTAAAAACAAAATGGTACAAATGAGCTGTTGGATTTGTGTTTGTTCTCCTATCACTGGGTTGATGTCAGTAATAAAGAGTAATTATCATCCCAAAGCAGAATTAAATGTGGCTAATTGTTTTAAAGTCATGCTTTACAAAGGGTACGTCGTTGCGACTTTTATGCCTGTGTGAGAACTCTGGTGCATTTAAAACCTTAAACTGATGCAAACAGCACAGGGACACGGAAAGGGTGGGTGGGTGAAATGTGTAAAACTAATACAAAAAGCATCAACAAGCAGCAACTCAGAGAGAAAAGGAACTAAACTCATTTCCACCTACTCACTGTGTGCTAATGTTGCTGCGTTCATCAGTTTCAGTGACCCCACTAATGTAACAGGAAAACGTCTGTGTGTGTGTGTGTGTGTGTGTGTGTGCGCAGCAGAGGATTCACATCCATTACCTCACATCAAAGAACCTTAAGGTAACCAAAAGGGGGAAACTTTACTGCCACCACCATTACACAATATGAGAGCCATCCAGTGTCACCCGCTCTAACTTTAATGGGTTTTGGGTATAAAAAAAATGGGCCAATGTAAAGAAAAAAAAAAAACTGAAACACAGGCCTGCCCTGTTTCTTCTTGTTTTTCTCAGTGATGTCTTCCTGGTTAATCCAGCTCCCTGCTGCTTCAGTGTTGACCCTTTAATGCATAAGCGTGTCTACATGTGCTGTTTCTGTCCACAGCTCTGTACCAAAAACAATGCAGGAATAAATGAAAAGAGGTTGAGGAAATCCAGAAACCTTGGTGACTGGGAGAAGAAGAGGAAAAGATTGGACAGAAAAATTAGGAGATAATTTTTTCTTGTAGGAATTACACTGCTATATCCTCCTTGATGAGAGTGAGTCTTTGCTCCCTTTTTTGTTTTCTCTGTTTTGCTCTATTTTTCTTCTTTCTTTTGTTATTTGATGTGTGTGTGAGTGCAAAATGATGCCTAATAACTTTTGAAACTGCTCCTGTGAGGACTTCATCTCCATTTCAAGTGAATATTACACATTACTTTTCAGAGGACCAAAAAAAAATATATATATATACACGTATATAAAAAAATTCCATTAGTGCCCCGCATGCTGTTAATGGAGCCATTCGGCTCTTGAGCAGTGATACTGAAGCATTAAAACTAAGTTTCTGCAGTGGTGCAGTTCAGCTTCTGAACTATTTCTTAACGTTAAAGTAGGGAAAAGCGGGAGGTTGCAATCACTCCTACAGATTCATGTCTGAAGAAAAACGGGTTCAGGCAGGTGTGACACGGTTTATGGATTTGTGCGCTGCTTTCAATAAACTGTCTGCAAAATCCTGCATCCTGAAATCTGAGTTCTTTATGTGTTCAGCCAGTCATTGTTATTGATAAATATCCACTTATTTTTCTATTTGTTCATTAAATGAGACAGCAACAGCACTGAGCTGCCTTTTTTTTTTTTTTTAATTAAAGAAATAGTTTGACATTTTGATAAATATACTCATGTTTTATTGCTGAGATTCTTTATAAAACTCATTTATGGCAAACATGGAAATAGGGCCAGGAGACTATTAGCTTAGCAGAGTTTAGCACAAAGAGTCATTTACGAGTTAGGAAAACTGTTTACTCCAGGTTTCGGTTTTGCTAATCTGAGCCAACCAAACCAAATTCAAATATAAATTTTAGCTCTTCATTGTTGTTTCTTTTCAAGTCTTCAATTTTTGCTAGCCCATAAGCTAGCAGCAAACTTAGCCTAGTCATGCAGTAAAATGGTCACCTTATTGTTGCATTTGCTTTTTTTCCTATTGCCTATGTTACCTTCGACAGGACTGACAAAAGAAAAATGCTCTCTTCCTGCTCACTTATCTGACTATATGGATGACAACATGGATGACACTTACCGATTAAAATAACAAAGCTAACTTCTGTAGATGTCCAACATGCCTTTTGCATATTTTTATCCTGAAATATTTTTGAATGTTTTAAACAAAATATCCTACAAATACTACTGTAAAAAAGTCTTCAAACAATATCTGTTATTGCCACCTCCACGTAGCCTATGGGTCATTGCATCTCAAATCAGGAAATTTTTGAAAAATTTTCTGCTCAACCATCTCAGATTTGCATAAAAATTTTATGGGCCAATGTTTGAACATACACACGACTCAAAAAATTAAAGGAACACTTAATCAGAGTGTAGCATCAAATCAGTTAAACTTCTAGATCTGGTCAGTTAAGTAGCAGAGGGGGTTGTTAATCAGTTTCAGCTGCTTTGGTGTTAATGAAATTAATAATAGATGCACTAGAGGGGCAACAATGAGACAACCCCCAAAACAGGAATGGTTTTACAGGGGGAGACCACTGACATTTTTCCCCTCTGCATCTTTTCTGACTATTTTTGCACTAGTTTGGTATTTGGCTAGTATCAGTACTGGTAGCATGAAGTGATACCTGGACCCTACAGAGGTTGTACAGGTAGCCTAAGTTCTGCAGCATGGCACATCAATATGTTGACTGCTGGGAGTCTCAAGAGCATGGAGGAGATTCCAGGAGACAGGCAGTTATTCTAGGAGACATGGAGAGGACCGTAGAAGGTCCTTAACCCATCTGCAGGACCGGTATCTGCAAGGAGGAACTAGAATTGGCAAGTTCACCATTGGCGCCATGTGCTTTTCACAGATGAGAGCAGGTTCACTCTGAGCACATGTGACAGATGTGAATGGGTCTGGGGAAGCCGTGGAGAATGTTATGCTGCCTGTAACATTGTTCATCATGACTGGTTTTGTGGTGAGTCAGTGATGGTCTAGGGAGGCATATCCATGGAGGGAGGCACAGACCTCTACAGGCTACAGAGAATGGGATCCTCACTGCCATTAGGTATCAGGATGAAATCCTTGGATCCACTGTCAGACCTTACGCTGGTGCAGTGGGTCCTGGGTTCCTCCTGGTGCACCACAATACTCGGCTTCATGTGGCAAGAGTATGCAGGCAGTTCCTGGAGGATGAAGAAATTGATACCACTGACTGGCCCCCACGCTCGCCTGACCTAAATCCAAGCTCTGGGACATTATGTTCTGGACCATCCGACGCAGCCTCAGACTGTCCAGGAGCTCAGTGATGCCCAGGTCCAGATCTGGGAGGAGATTCTCTAAGACACCATCTGTCGTCTTATCAGGAACATGCCCCGATGTTGTCAGGCATGCATACAAGCATGTGGGGTCCATAGAAACTACTGAGTACCATTTTCAGTTGCTGCAATGAAATTTCAGCAAAATGGACTAACTTGCTGCATCATTTTTTCACTGTGGTTTTTGAGTTGTCCTTGAATTCAGCCCTCTGTAGGGTGATAATTTTCATTTACATCAAACAATGTGGCATCCTTTCATTCCTAACACATTACCCAGTCTGTATCAGTAAATATATCCAGCATAATTTTCCCCCTTTGAGATCTCATGTGTGCTTAAAGTACTGCTCTAATTTTTTTTAGCATTGTACAATGATTGGTGAGACTGTTTAGCTTCATATATCAAATAGGTTTCAAGAAATGTTTTTTAAAAAATGGTGTCAACCCACTTTTAGGCCATTTTTTCTTTGTTACCATCAAAATGAATCAGGATGTGTCATTAGGGACAGATACATTTAAAATGACCCCGGCAACTCAGATAAAATACTGATTCATCTGAATTTGGGTCTACGTTTAGGGAAAGTTTATAAAAGTAATTTTAAATTCCAGTAATCATCAGTATTGGTATCAATTTGCCTTATTATGTTACACTTACAAGGGCAGGATGGGAGGCAAACCAGCTGCAGGAGCTGCTACTCACTAAGAACGCCTTTTTAAATGCAAAAATTAATTCTATCAAATAATTATTAATCACAGTAAATAAAAAAAATAGTGCAAGAGAATTTTATTTATGCTTCAATTCTTCCCACCACATACTTTTAGACACACTTCCATTATTATTATTATTAGACTCATTTTATTTGCAGTGGTGCATAATGCAAACTCACAGAGGAAATGCTCAGAGGCTCCGTACACAGAGATAAAGCAAAGCGGCTCTTAATTCTGCAGCATCCATCGTTCTGCAGTTTGCATTGTTAATTACATTAGAATGCAAAGTCGTCCAATATCCTAGACAGAAAGTGTCTGTTTTTACTCTGCACTAATTTATTGTGCCACATTGGCTGACTTGTTTCTTGATCTTGGGATGAATATAAACGTATATTTTCAGCTTTTAGTAATCATTGAATTCTGCCCTGTTGCATTATTGTTTCATCTTCAGGCTCATACAAACAACCCAAGCCAGTCACCCATTACTCAGTTCTAGGTGGAAATGAACAGCGGCTCAGCTTTCCATTAAACCTTCACTGATGACTCCTTACGCTTACGTGACTGACTGAAGTGTGGAATATCATATTTTGTCTTCAGGCTCAATCTTTACAGACAAAAGTACATTTTTCAGCATGCTTTTTTTTTTTTTTTAAAACCTCCTTTACCTTGAAAAAGGAGAGTTGCCAGTTACCAGTTGTTAGAGCAGTTAAAAGAATTTACTGTACTTAAAACAACAAGTAGGAGAGACATCAAGCCAAACACAATTAAAACAGAAACAATGAAAGCGCTGAGGGTGTTGTTAAAGAGTTTTAATCAAGCAAATATCCAAAAAGCTTAGAACAGGCTCAGGTTAGGAACAGGTCACCGGTCACAGCAGATACAGTTACAAAGGCATTACGCAGCAGAGGACTGTTGCTGATCCACTGCTGGCTCAAATAAACTGTCAGACTGGGTCAAAGACACGAGAACCTGAGGTGAGCAAAGTGATGGGAAAGGGGGCGTGGCAGAGCCCCCCACCCCCCCAATCCCAAGAAGAGTCCATAAAACATTTGGTTCCAACTGGGAGCTGTCCTGTGAAAAAACCTGACATCGCTCCTGCACAATTCAACAAATTAAGACTTCAAAATTATTCAGTTCTTTATGAGTCTTTGTTTCTGCTTCCCTCCAATTTAGCACGTCATTAACCCCGTTTGAAGTCATCAAAAAGCCATTAGCATTCAGACACAGATTAACTGCTATTTGTTTTGTGTCCTAAGACCTGAGTTTGTCTTTTACAGCTCGTCTTCTCACAACTTCAGAATCTCTTGGGTACTACGGTACATTTTCTCAAAAGCCCTGGCTCGGTTTTAGATTGAAAAACATGCAAATAAGATCAGACAGAAAGGACATTAATAAGCACAAGGGACCAGTGTGTAAATGACTCCACGTTTGCCAGTAGGAAAACAATTCAACTTTACTGAAATAAGCATGCATCTTCACAATCCAACCAGAAACACTGAGACAATCCGTCCTAATACTGCAGCCTGCAAGTCAAAGTATGGATCAGGAATGTCTGTTGAATCTGCGCACACAGACAGGCTAGATAAGATACTGAGATAAAAAATATCTGTCTTTACAAGGAGATCTGTCTGGAAAAATAAGTGAAGGGTTTTTTGTTGTTGTTGTCGTTTTGCTAGAGGCAACAGAGGTGAGACGAACCTGTCGTTTACATGGAGATGTGAGCACTCGTCATTTGAAGGCAAATCCTTGGTGAACACAAATATATATTTGTAATTTCTCTTTTGTAAACGTGTCATCAATGCGAGGAACGAGACACAATTTTATGGCCGAGACAAGAAAGAGGAAAATCAAACAAACACGGCGGCAAATGAGGCGCCGACATTCCCTGATTAATTCGATAGCGAAACAATGTCTGATCAGCTGAACAGGCTGGGAAAATAAATAAACAAGAAGATTTGTGACATGTATAGAAAACTTTTATCCTGAACACCATTTCATGGTTAGCATAAGGCGTAGGGAAAATGCATATTTTCACACTGTCCAGTGATTTCTCTGCAATTATTGTGTGCCAAAGCACTCCGATTAACACTGCAGGGTTAAAAGAGCTTTACAAAAGGGGGAAAATAAAAGCTTTCAAATCGGAGAGATTATTTCTGTCCACAGCAATAAGCTCGCTATACCATACGACTCCTTTCAAACTATTATGTTACCTGACAGCTGTCACAGCGAGTAGACGTGACTCACGGTGGATCACGCAGATCAAGAACACTTCCATTTCTTCTCTCTCTCAAAGAACTACATTTTGGCCTCAGCTTGTTGCTCGTCAGGATGAGCGAATATTCGGTGCTGTGTTAAACTCTGTGCCTTTTACCCAGATTAGGGGCTGAAACTTGGAATTTCCATTTCATCGCCACCTCCGGAAATGGGCGGAAAGCGGGTGGAACCGGCTGAGCTGCCAAGCAGTCCCGTTCCAGTCTGGACATGGATCCCATTCCGGCTTTAACTGGTGCACAGGCTGGTGCCCGGAAAATAAATGGAACATTTGCTTTCACAGCAAAGGCCCACGCTATACCAACATTTTAAAAATGTGTGATTTTCTCTCTCTCTATTTACTTTTTAACAAAGTGGGTCCGACACGAATACTGTTTAAGATTCACCAATGCTCAGAAAGAGGTCATCTCGACAACACTGCGGTACAAAGTAGGCAGAAAGCAATGCAGGCCAAAAGGCTTCATGATCGCCTTTTCTTTCTTACTGGGATGCGGACTCGTATATTCCCAGATCTGGGATGATAATAAGCTCCTACTCTAATATACATCTTTATATGTTAATACACTGTACATATTCTACTTCTTTGATCAGTTATAGCATAATTTCATCATTTACTTTGAAAGTGACTCAGCAGACTGTGGCACCGTGCAAACAGTAGTGAAAGTACCTCCCTGTGGCTCGCTTACCAAAATTATAACAAAAAACAGAATTCAAAGAGACTCCCTACCAGGAAGCTGCATGAACTCTCTGCAGAGTACTCAAAGTCTCCATAAAATCCATAATAATAATATTATTATTACACCAGTATTACTAATGAGGTGAATTTCCCAGCTTAACATCACCATCATTGAGAAAAGTACCTGAACTGAGCAGTTCTCCAGTTTGACCAAAAAACAAAAAAATAGCACAATGACAGCAACATGTGAAACACTATAACGTTACAGACATCAGATTTAACTAAAGAGGAAAATGCTTTTCATGTCAGTACCAGTCAAATAAACAGAACAGAGAGAAATTCTTAAATGAGTAAAAATCACAGCCTCTTTTAGAATTAAAAAATAGGAAAAATAAAACAAGAAAACAAACCCCACCCAAAGTCATTAAGTGTCGATTCAGAATCAGCCAGTTAATGTGAATCGCATGACAATATCACTTTGGTTCAACATAAAATCAATGGTAAAACCAACAGTTCTACATGACAAATATGAGGCAACATATTCTTACAATGTGTGTTTGCGAATCACAAGTAAAAAGTGGTTCCGGGAGCCAATCAGCGAATAAACTAAGATACATAAAAACGGACTGAATCTCCCAGTTTCCTCACCTTGCCCTTCCTCTTCTTGTCCCCTCCAAAGAACTTTCCAATCTGATCCAGGAGGCCGGGGTTCTTCTTCCTCCGACCCAGGCCGAAGGCGGCCTGTGCAGAGCTGCTTGCAGATGCCATGGCTGTATTAGTAGCTGTGTTTGTCAAATGTGGGGTTCTTGTGTCTCTCTTAAATGAGAGTGAAGGACAGAGGAGGAAGAAGAAGAAGAAGAAAAAAGAGAATGGGAGGGAAAAAAAAAAAAAAAGCTAGCCTAATCTAGTTCCTGTTCGGGGCTCTCCGACCCGCACTCTGAAGCCGCTCCGCTGTGCTCCTGGATGGTCTGCAGCTCGTCCGATTCGGAGGGTCGGTCTTTGAAGGTGTTGTCCTCTCGGCCCGGGGCATCTCGGGAGAAGAGGCGGGCCAGGTGGGGGCGTGGTGTGGCAGCGTCAGGGTCAGCTGTGCCGGGGGGGCTCGTGGAGTCAGTCACCGCCGGCTTCTCCAAGACGCAGCCATTGTTCTGGTTCGCATCTGCCTCACCCAGGCCTGCGCAGAAACAACAAGGGTCATCTATGGGCTTGGGCCTGCATGGCACACAACAAACCAGAGCAGCACAATGGGCTCTTTTGATGAGAGCAGACCCTTCCTGCTGCAGCGAAGACCAACAGAGCTAATACAAATTACATTTTAGCTGCAATGAAACTAACCAGTGAGCTGGAAAAGTTGTAAATGAGAGGTCAGAGACATGAGCCACTGAAAGGCGTTCAGCAAATTAACTACTCGCTTGTCTCAGTAGCCTCTTAACACCTTCTGCCTTCTTTAAACTTTGTGTTCAGACAGTGTTGTAGCAGCTGTGCTCACTAATTTTGACTCAAACACAAAAACCTAATTCAACAATACGGGTTAGAACGCCTCATTTTACAAGACCGGGCTTAAAAACAAAAGAAAAAAAAAGATGACACTAAAACTGGACCATGTTAACCCACCAGGATGCATTAGGCCCCATCTCCCTACGATGGTGCATTTTCACTTCAACTTCACTGTAAAACAACACGTTCAGTCATATCGGTTTCACTGAAATGGAAATACAGTCCACTCTGACAGCTATCCATTAAACCGGCCAGCTCCCACAGCAGAGGACATCCAGTGCATTCCTCCGTCCAAAACAATATCCACACTGTACTGGCAGAAATGGTGTAGCACTACACCAGAGAATCTGCATGCTAATACTGGCCTAAACAGTGACCTTTTGTCACAGCTGCATAGTTATTACAGAGAAACAAAGGGCCCAGTGTCACTAAAATAACTCCTATAAGTATGGATTTTCAACCCGATGCACGGTGACACTTAGCTGGTTTAGGGCCTGAGAGCTGCGAGGCTGCTGCCTGTGGGTACAGAGCTAGTTCTGGATCCATGCAGAAGTTAAGACTTTAATTCGTTATAATTTTAGGTGAAATTCATCCCACAAAAGAATACACCCAAATAGTTTAATAGCTCGTTTTCCTTCTGGAAGATTTACAATTCCTGCATCACGTGAAGATCATCATCTCAAAAATCATAGATCTTTTTAACATGTATTTCTTAGTCACAAAAATGCAAGCAGAAAATCATTCAGCTTTAACGCTGGAGTGAGCAAATATTACAAGCTGTACCAAAAAAAAAATGAAAATATCAGTAAACAGTCTAATCTGAAGAGAACTCTGGAGTTTCTAGATGCTACTCCAATTATAACTGAGAAGATAATTTTCTTAAAAATATGCATTTTTTTTTCTCCATTTTTGAGACCTACTCTACCTACCTACCTGAAGGAGTTTTCTAATTCAGGTTAAGTTTAAAATATATTAAGACTACAGATGTAAAGTGTTTCATGCATAGAAATATAGAAAAACAATTAAGAATAATGGAAAAAAGGGTTAGTAACTCATTTCATATGAGTAGTCTTGTGAGGGCAAGTTGTCGTGACTGGTAGTTTGATACAAAGACCCTACCCCCCCCCCCCCCCAACACACCGCTGCCACAGGCAAGCAGGGATCTCGAAAGTGAAAAAAAATTGCGCATATTTAAACAAAATTTCTGTTTTTTGTGGTACAACTTGTCCCAGTTGCTCAATCAGCATGAAAGATTTTCATGTTTAAAGTATTCTACTGTACATTTTTTTTTTTTTTTGTATTTTAACTAGCTAATACGAAGACATATTTTGATGCGTCAGCCCAAAATTACAGATCCTGTTAAATTTTCTTGGTAAGAAAAACCAGTGACTAATTCAAGCTTTTAGCTTTAAAAGTTTTAGAGATATCCATGTTCAAACAATGCTTCCGACTGTAAAATCATTACCCTTGTTGGTGGAAAGGTTGCACTCCGGTCTCTCTTTAACCTTGTATGGCAGGCAGAGACTGACAGATGATGGTATGCGCCTCCCACCCAGTTAAAAAAAAAAAACATTAATATATAATAAATGCATTTACATACTACTTTTGATTTTGCCTGTCCAAAATCTCATCAGTTGTTTCACAGCTGTTTTTACCTCTTGGTACAAGAAAAGCTGCACACCACCGAGAGACAAAGAAAGAAAGAAAAAAAAAACTATTTTTAAACACCACCAGTTCTGGGATGATGTTTAAAGTGCCTTAGTAAAATGATTTAATAATGCAAGTCTTTTGCTACCATTGCCGATTTTTCAGCACCTCTTTAATCCC
Source organism: Pterophyllum scalare (assembly GCA_024447675.2). Lineage (NCBI taxonomy): Eukaryota > Metazoa > Chordata > Actinopteri > Cichliformes > Cichlidae > Pterophyllum > Pterophyllum scalare. The sequence continues at coordinate 100,854 of JAMQGT020013139.1, read as the reverse complement.
AATACTTTTATATTATCCAACTCCCTTCAGATACCCTTGCAATTTAATTACAGGAAAGGTGCAAGAGGCTCTGAAGAAAGCCGGATTCTTTAAAAGGCCATTTTGAGAAAGCGAGGCACGGTGAACTAATAAAAATTTTTCAGGCTTAACATTTGCTTTAAGGCAGGCGAGACATCCAGTTCAAAGACATCTTATCAAGAGTTTATATTAACAAAAGCAGCTCATCTTAAAGCTAAATGTGCCACAACAATCTGGTGCAATCAATGCGTTGCTCTCATCTGTTCCTCAGATATAAAGGTTGCTTTAAGTTGCAGCAAATGCCACTGTCAGTGAGGACTGAATGCTGTGGAGGTTACCATAGTTTGTTCACACATGTAGCCAACAGTAAGGCTCATTGTCACTGTCAACAAGCCACTGTGTGTTTCAAGCGTTGTATTGATCTGTGCCATTTCCAAAGGGGCTGCTCATCCAGCTCATTTGTTTTAAACTATGATAAAAATTGAGTTTTAAACCCTTATCCATAACAATGCTGCAGAATTTGAAGCCCAGGAAGTGGGGGTAGCGCTATATATAAAAGATGGATGTAGCCACTTATGCTATACATAAGTGTCATGTCATTGGTTTCTGCACTTAGTTAGACATTTTTCCCCATTTCTTTTTAACCTGATGACACTGCCCACCCACTCGGTAGCGACTTGCAGATCAAGGTAGCTACACCCTAAAGCATACCTTGGTTAAATGTCCATTTTCCTCTAAAGAAGACCACAGTGTAAAAAATAAAGCTCATGCTAAATGAAACAAGACACAGCTACTGACTGAGACCATAAAGTTACTAAGAAGGGGATTATCTTTGGGGAATATTTCAGACTTCTATCCCAGTCAAACAGCTAGAAGACACCCCCCCCCCATTAGAAAGAATACACATTTAAGGCACAGTCACACTGGATTCGCTTTTCAGACCAGCAAACTTTGTGCAGCTTTTAAAAAGAGTCTGTGATACTATACTGAAATTTCTTGTTAGCAACAGGAATATTGTATTACAATGCTGTTCTCTCTCAAAAGGTCTTGTGGCATCTATTATTGTAAAGCAAACTGCAGAATAAATCAGACAATTATTGTTTTTCTATCCTTTCGTGGCCTACCCATGAGGCCTCATACATTTCCATTATCTGTTGCTTTTTCCCCCTCAGCCCACTGGCGCCACCATCACCTAACAGAATACCAAGAAAATACAAATTACACTGTGAAAAACATCCTGATGTCTATTAACTTTAAAAGACCTCCATAGACCATAATACTCCAGCATAATATTGACTACATGTTCATCTTACATTACCAGGAAAATAGGTTACGTGCTTGTGAGTAAGAGTTTATTCAGCGGACTCACTGTGTGTGTGTGCTTATTATATAAAATCACATGTGGGCAACTGACAGGGCTGTTGATCAATGCTGATGACTCAGATTACTGAACCAATATGCTGGCATTTGAAGCTAATCAGAACTTACTCCACAGTCCGTACTCTGGTGGAAAAACAAAAGACACTAACACAACACAAAGACACATCATCAGCCGTCTAATGATGAAAGACAGAAGATGACAAAGTGATTTAAACGCACCTGATTAGAGCTTAAACAATAAAAACAGAATTGTTATTGTTCAAGGACTCATCATTGTCACCTCATTGGCTCTCCCCTCCAAGATAAGACTGTTATTTGTGTCCATTACCACGGTGCGTACAGTGTATCAGATTGCCATCGGTGTGGCTGATATGTCTTGGTTTTCAGTGAAACATTGATCAAACAACAGCCTAGGTAACGGTCCATCTACTGTGATTGCGATCAGCTGCTTTCACTTTCATTGTCTGCTGCTTGTTTTGCAAACTATTATAATGGGTTTAGATATTAAACAGCCGAAAGTGTCTTTCTGAAAGATTATCAGGCTGCTTTAGGCAGGGGGTTTTAACTCAACAACCAAAACGTGATGAAAGTGGAATTAGATAAACACTTTACAGGCTGTTTACAGGCCGTCAAATTCATATATAAGTTGTCAGATTTAATTGGGAGAAGAAACCGGACAGTATCCTCATGCGTGCGCCACAGTAGCCCACGCAACTGCAATTAAAGTAACAAAACAAGCTCAGATTGCCAGGTAATGAAGCTGGGAGAACAGGATGTCCTTGTTAGCTAGCTTGTCAAATATCTGCGTGTTCTTGCAGGTTGTCGGCCATTTTTCCGTGACACGTTCACTGAGAATTCCTGCTGCTGTCGAGAAGTATTACATTCAGCTTGCACGGTCCTTCTAAACAAGCTGAGCTGCAGGTAAATGCTCTGAAGGCCTCTAGTTGTTCAGCTGCTGGGTCACTGACAGCTGCGTGACAGTGTGCACTCCACAGCGTCCTGGCTTTTTAAGTGAGGCCCAGGCTCTTCATCTAAATACACACTGACTTGTTTCTTCCAGGACTCGATCTACCCTTAACTTTAACAGCATCTGCCATGAGTCAGGGAATCAATCCACACCTAAGCAACATCCTCCGAACACCTTGCCAATTTCATTGATTGCAACTGTCTGTGCTCAGCCTGACAACTAATCGTGAATGTTTTCGATGTGATTTGAAGTCGCTGGAAACCCTGAGCATCGGAGTGCTTCACTTCATTTTTGAAAAGAGAAGGGAATGAAGCAATTCATGTCATCGTTTCTCCTCTGTGTGGTCTCTGACGGCATTAAAAACTTCTCTTCATCCAGCAGCACGGATACGCCTCGGAGGACACTGGATACACGAGATGCACAACTTGTAAACAACACTAAGGGCCAATTATCCAGCAGTCTGATGTATAGCATAGCAGAGAGAAGCAAGCATCTGCTGAAAGTGTGCTCACTTCACCATGTTGGCTTTTTTCCTATAAATACTGGGTTTATTCATGGTTTGAAAACGGGAGATAATGAGAGCTTCTCTGAAGAAGAACCAGTCAGTAATGTCAGACTTGGCTGTGCGGGCACTTCAGATATATCGCTGTGGGTGCTTCCCATTATTTGCACCAAGAAATGCTGTTCTCATACAAAATAAAGTATTCATCTTTAGATACATCATCTTCACCACACCAGCTTCAAGATACCCTGATGAGAAATAAATTGCCAAAAGTGCCAAGGTGGCCTAAAAATGCTGGTGAAGTTACAGGAAACCTCTGATTATTGTGCCTAGAACAACAATCACCACCTCTGCCTCCTGTACCATCTACAGTCAGTAGTGAGGTGAAGACAACTGGCCTGTCTGATCTGTTTGATGAAGAAATTCAGCACCATGCAAGGGGCGAAATTTCAGCATCTAGAAGGAGGAAGGCATGCAGGGAGTGGGCCTCAATCTCCTCATTTTTCCTCCTCTTCCTCAGCGTGAAGAGGATGTGCAGCCAAGCATCTGGGACAAGAACAAGGACTGTGGTGGGACCGAGGCACGGGAAGCATTCCTCTGAAAAAACATCCATCGCTATGTGGCCCCGGACCAACCCTCCTACCCAGGGGCAAAAATCTTTCTGCTGCTGCATTGATGGTGGATCTGAAGCACCCACAAGCTGTGAGCGGGAAAAAAAGACGTCCTCTGTCTCGGCAACCCCCTCTGGCATTCAGGGCGTTAGTCCTCCAGAGATTTCCCTAGCAGAGATAAGCAGCAGAATGACCCCCTTATTATCCCGGCCATGTTCATGACCTCTGAACTCCACTTTAAACAGTGATTTTAAACGGGGAAGAATTTCATTCAGGGGAGACAATCCACGCCACTGTTAAACTCGAGTGATGAGATACAGCTTACCGTCTTTCTATTTGCTTTTAATTTGGAACATCTAAAGAGTGAGGACTTGCATCAGTTTGATCTTTGTTTGCCATGTGTGATGCAAGTGCCATTATACACACAACCGTGTCACAGCTGCTGCCTTTATTCCAGCAGCTGTGAGGCTAAACCTTGAAGTGCTGCAAAATACAGTAAAATGATGAAAGCCTTGCTTTGTCATTACCAACAGCTCCTCACAATGACTTGTTTCTGACAAACGGGAGCAATTTTCTCTCTCTGTATCGGCATTGTTTCTTGACATTAAGATGATCAAAGATTTATACGTTTTCTCATATCATTAAATGTGTGTTTTTGAAGGGAACCCCCCCCCCAAGAAAAAAAACACATTCTGTACAGTATTAATCTAATATTTTGTTTCAGTACTACTACAGTACAGTTTAAGGTAAATACCCACCAAATACCCACGGTTACCTACATTAGGGTTACAACTAATGAATGTATTCACCATCAAATGATTCATCTACCATGTTTCATGGCAATTGGGGCATTCCTAATTACAGAGCCCAAGCTTCAGGCTCTTTGGTTAATGTTGCATCAATGTGGGCAAAGTTTTACAGGCACTCTTTGGCCCCTTTAAATACCAATCGATCATAATTTGAATGCCACTGCCTGAGTATTTGCACAAAGATATATACACGGTACTGTGCAGAAGTCTAAAAAAGAAAAAGAAAAAGAAAAAAGAAAGAGGAAACTGGACAAGTGGAGGACAAAAGAAAAAGTAGCAAGCTTAAAAAAAAAACAAACATCTACAGCAGATGGACAGCATATGAATGATGGGTCGTTGAGAAATAGAAAAAAAAATGCCAGCAAAGACCTGACACAGGTCCTGAGAGATGCATCTGGCCCTTCAGCAATAGATGCCCATGTTAACCTCTCTATAATGTAAACATGTTTATATTAAAAAAAAATTATTTTTGGCATCCTCAGATACACCCCCCTTCATTACAAATGTAGTGGAGAACTATTCCTTTTTATATAACTCTGTCATTTAAGTTATATTAAAGCTTGAAGTTATGATAAACTGCCAGTTAGTTCTGTTCAACACTGATGAGCCAATGCCCTAAAGAGAGACTGCAAAGAGTTAGCTGTTCAGCTTCTCTGCTAAGAGAACAAACCAAAAATAAATCTGGCAACAACAGTGCCAAACTAAAGTGTCCGCATTACTGTGATTTGGGTTTAAATCCCACAGCTAACTCATGTTAAGTCTGGTGTTTTGATAAAGAACTAGATCTCTGTCATGACAGACGTGCTTGTGGAGGATGAGGTTTTCCCTGGCAGCCGGCATGAATGGCTGTCTCTAGTATGACAGAGGGCCAGCACACAGAGCAGCTCAACATGGGTTGATGCCATCAGCTTAGTGCTAAGGGAGGCCAAAACTCATTTATAGATGGACACATTTCAGCAAGGCAGTGGACATGACTAATGTCCCAGAGTCATAAGCCAGCTGGACGCTCGTTTCAAAGGCTTCAGATGAGACATTACACTCTGATTTCTTCTCTTACACAAGAAACCTGCCACCCCAAGACCAACAGGATCATCATACTCTGAAACACTCTGCTCTGCCAAGTGACCAAATGTCACTAAAATGATGAACTGTGTGTGTGAAAGCACCAATGCTAGTTTTTATGCACCCAAAAGCATCCAGGATTTTTTATACAGAATCTGTAACTAAATGGAACAGAGGGTTATGGATCCCGCTCGTCCCATCTAAAATGACATCAGTTTTCTCTTTTGTCTATAAGCAGAGCTTCCTATTAGGCTCTGCTTTTTATGCAGTTTGTACCTGCCTGTTCTCAGTACACAATATAGACCATGAGCCACAAACCTGAAATGTCACATTTGGCATCCAGGCACCATTTGTAAAGATATACGTTCACCGGTCACTTCATTAGGTACACCTGTTCAACTGCAACTCTCTAACCAGCTGAAGATGTGACTTTGAACATGGTTGTTGGTGCCAGTCGGGTGTATTTCAGGAAATGGTGATCTACTGGGATTTTCCCCACACAAACATCGGTATAGTTTACAGAGAATGGTCAGTGTTCCCACAGTGCACCCATCTTACAGCAGGATAATGCACCATGTCACAAAGCTCAAATCATCTCAGACTGGTTTCTTGAACAGGACAGTTTGCTCAAATGGCCTCCCCGGGCACCAAATCCCAATTGAGCAGAGCACCTTTGAGATGTGGTGGAACAGAAGAGTCATATTAACAAATCAGCAGCAACTCTGTGATGCTTAGCATGTCAAAATCGACCAAAATTTCTGATGAATGTTGAAATTGTGCCCAAAGGGTTAATTAAGGCAGTTCTGAACGCAGAAGGGGGTCCAAATAGGTACTAGCAAGATGTACCTAATAAAGTGCCCAGTGGGTGTGTATGAGTGATTGATAAGGGGGGAAAAAATGAGCTGTGTAACACTTGTAAACTAAACTGTGATTATCCATTAGTATCTATTAGAAGAGAGCATTTTATTTACCTTTGGAGGTTACAATGATTATGTGCTGCATGGAGGAGGTTCAACAGAGCAGCTCATAAAAAGCAGATCATAAACACCACTGCAGTGATTAGAGCTGCATATGACCACATACTGTGAGCAGTGAACTATGAATTAAAATGTGTCCCTAACTGCACTTAATGACCACTTGATCAGTTGTGTATTAATGTGGTTTTTTTTGGGGGGGGGGTAACCAAAGCAATACAAAGGTTAGTACCTTTGTATTGCTTTGGTTACCCATCTATCCCCTCCCCTTGGACTCTTGTAGCCACGCAAGCGCGCACACACACACACACACACACAAATTCAGTAATTGTCCTGCCAGATGGTCGAGACACGATGACGTGGCCTCCTGAACTCATGGCCACAATTTCTCGACACACAAACACAATGATGCAGACTGCACACTACAAGAGGAAGAGATCAGAGGAGAGAAAGCAAGGTGAAAGAGGACAGAAAAGGAGACTGAACAATGGTGTCAAACCAAAGAACACTAGTCCAGTGATGCCGCCCTTTAACAATCGGAGCTTTTGAGAGGGGGGAGGGAGAGGTGGTGCTTCACATTGGCAGTGCCAGGGCCCGTACCAGCTAGAGTCTGCCCCCGCCACAGAGACAAGTGACTGAGCCACTGCACTTTTACACATGTGCGACTGGCAAATCCACAGCACAGCACCAAACATATTCTCAATACCGTGTTGTATGCACAGTCAGCAGTGCTTACACAATTGCAGAGACAACATACCGTGTATGCGCATCATGGCGGACTAAATCCAACATGCAAACAGCTAGTTTAAGGTTGAGCTGCAACAAAGCTCACCTCAGGTTTGACTACAGTGCCCATTATCACAGGGATCGGTGAAGATGGATTAAGAAATTCAGTTATCTATACTGGTGATGTCACTATGAGGTCACAGAGAAGTGTGACATCTGGCATAACAGCACACAACACTAACACTGCAAGCTGTTGTTGGAATATTGTTGAGAAAAGCCAAGAACAGACTTACATGCCTTTTAATATTTTATGCCATTTTTCATTTTTAATGTCTATTACATCATCTGATATACACTCTGAAAGGCCTTCTTTCAACAGTGAGCAAAGAAATGAGAATCTCTAGTAGGCCAAATGTGAAATAAAGCCGTTTTTTCCACTGACTTTGAAGCCATGAGCTGAAACAATTATTTTTTATTTAATGAAGCCATAACTGACAAATTTTTTTAAAGACAAGCCGCTAAGCTTCGAGGCTCTTTGCATTTGTAAGATGTGGTAGCGTCTCAGCTCACTTGTTCTCCCTTTCCCATCCTCAAATAAATAAATTGAATTAATTGTTTCCAGCAAACAGTGAAGCTAGCCAATTAGGGAAGATATACAGTGATTACTGAAGGAAGCAGAGGGAGCTTTGTGGGCCAGCCGAAGGGCACGTCAGTAAATGAAAAGCCAGCTGTGTACATCACACACAATGCCACATTAACTCCATCCAGAGAATAAACCAGGTATTAAATATGCGCCCCACTTCACGGGAGGAGGGCATGCTCTGATTCGGTTTTCATTACAGCTCGATCTGTATTTTCAGGAGCTTCTCTACACAGTAATGAGCAAACAGAGAGGTGACTCAGTCTCAGATCCTCCCTCTGCTCCTATCACCCAGCGCTGCGATTAACCTCACCAGACTAGAAGCAGATCAATGTAGTCTGAAGCAGTCTGGTCTGAGATAGAAAAGGACTAACAGACCAATTTCACAGCGCAAGTCCATTTTTAATAGTTTCTATCAAAGGATAGTGCTGAAAATGGCCTTTGGTATGTCTGCACAATACTTTTCATGGTTACTGATGGAGTCTGTCACTATCGTCAGCCATTAGAGTGCATCAGTGACTGCCCACTTTTTGAAAAGCTCCGGTTCGTTTTCTCCACTGAAATCCTGATATGAGTCCTTACATAAAGAGTTTTAAGCCTTTAATCAAACCAACCAGCTTCAAAACCATAAAATGAGACACAGTTTTTCTATTTTTAGCAACAGTAACCTTGATGGTAATCCCAGTGGCCCCATATTCAATCCCAACCTTGCTTTGGTCATAAGCCATCTACCCATTTCGGTAAGTGTAGGCCGTACGGTTCTCGAGTTATTAAGCGGACACGGCAATGGACGCCACCTGCAGGCCGCCCGCCCTGCTGCCTGCCTGCCATGGGTGTTCGCGTAAAACGTCCCGTCTTTTGACGGCCCTTTAAAAATTTGATTTGAATAAAAATTAATTAATTAATTAATAAGGGAAAACAAACAAAGAAAAACCTCAAAAGTGCAAGACCGTATACATAATCTTAACAGGTATGGCAATACTCATCTCATAATGCATTGCAAATCCCAGGGACAGCCTTCCAATTTTCTCAATAGTTTTAAATATTTTGTAGTTTGTAGTGTGTGTGTGTGTGTGTGTGTGTTAAAGTATAGTCACCGATGTGGCACAGTGCTTCGATCCTGACAGTAATCCCCGCTCTTGTGGCTTGAAACTGTTTCCATTCTAACAGTGACCTCCACCAATCAGAGATTTAGGATTGTGAGTAGTTCTGTTCAGCAACATTACAAATAAAGCTTGATATTATACAGACTTGTAGTTTCCACAGGAGCACACAGTCTCACTCTTAAAATAATGCAGTGAAGCCTCCCGTTCTGTAGAGGACTCTGTGGGAAAACGGTTTCCTGTCTCGACCTCTGTAAACACTCTTGCTGAGTTTATTGGCTCAGTCACTCTTTTTTTTTTTGGTCATATTTAATAAAAAGAATATGAAGTCCATTTTGGAAATACTGATCACACAATGTTTCGGGAAGGAGTACCCAGTGAGGGTGCGTTTTCACAGACAGGCCGGCCCTCTCTTTTCACATACGGTTACAAAACGGAAAAATGCAACGATGAAAACATTTATGTCAAAGCTTCGAAACGAGACTTCAGAAACCAGCGGACAACGCCACGGTAGCTATGTCCAACTCTTGTCTATGCTTTTTAGCTGGCCTGCTAGTTTAGCAAAGTGGCTCTCTAATGTTTCTGGAACAAGGCACCATTAATAAAAACAAGTATTTGAGAGTCAGGGCTTAACAAGCCATTTTATCTATACAAATAAATCAAATGCTCTATTAATGTGTGCACATGACATCCAAAAATAAGATAAAATAAAATTTTGCTAGTTTTCTGAGCATACGCCAATTACATCCATTTCTGAGCAGAGGAGAAGGAGACGAGAGAGGCGATGAGGAGTGTGACAGGTAGATGAGACAGCAAAGGAGCTGCTGCAGAGGTGAAATCATGCCAGATCTATAAGACAGGGGAACGAGTTAGGTCAGATTTCAAATTTGCCAAAGTTCAAAAAGGAATTTTTCACATAATGGAAGCAAAAGTTATGCAACCAAGATGGATCAAAAGGCAGAATTCAAACTGGCATATGAATGGTTCATCAGCATCAAGGCCATTTTCTTCTTAAGAGTTTTGCTCCTGCTCCTAAAGATAAAAATAATAGTGAAGCTAAATGAGAACTCATTTGGTTCATTTTTATTTCATGCTGCAAAAGCCATCCCATCCCCTTTTTGATGCAGCTTTCACATGTTAATTTTACTTAGGAACTAAATAAATAATAAATAAATAGTGTAATTATCAAATAAAAACCTGGCTATGTTCTTAACAAAGCCTTTCCTGTTATAGTGGATGACACATGGAGGTGAAGTGCTAATGCATGCATTGAAACTATGTCTACACACTAGTTTTCCTTGTACAAACTAGCCCTAATCTTAATTAAGTGCTGCCAGTTTCCGAACATAGCCATAAAACACTTAACACTGCAGTCAGTAAAAGGGGCAATGAAGATATTTAGGCTGGAAACAAATATTACCAACAACCATCTGACTTGCTGCATGTAACTGTATTTTTACATTAACACTACACAATATATATCATAAATCTGTTGTTCTGTGCAGGAATATTCCCCATTCTAGTCAGACCTTTCTTCTTCATTTGCTTATTCATCAAGCACTATTGTAGCTAGAGAAAACTTCCCATGAGCATTGTTATACAGCAGCGTCTTCAGCAGCTCCAGAATTGGTTCCTCCCAGACAGGCTTGTTCCCCACACATTTTAATATGAGGCAGGAAAATACCCAAAACAGGACAGCCTGTGGGCTCCCTCAGGAGTGGTTACTGACTCAGTGCAGCTGAGTACTGTATCTGGGCTCTACTTTTCCCCCCACCTGTTCTCCCTCTTTCTTCTGTTGAAGCCATACTATCAGGTTTAATGGCTTCATTTTAAACAATAGGGGGAAAAGCCTGTGTGTTCAGATTTTTTAATGTGTTTATATTAATAAAGCACTTTTGTTATGTTGCATAACAGCAGACTCCCTTACAATATTAAACTAAGGTCATCTAAAATTAAATATGACGCTGCTAAGAAACCAAACACAATTTAGTCTTCTCAAAACTTGCACACAGGTATGTGAGCAGGCCCTTCAATAGTAAAGCAGTAAATGGCGTGGCTATTTCCACTCACCTAATTTGAAGAGGAAGGCTGTTCTCTTTTTTAGCAAACATGTAGTAAAGTTTACACTTAATGGGAAATTTTGGCCACGTTGTCAAGTCTGTCCAGTGTCAAAGTATTTCCTCATCACGTGGTTGTCCAGTGAGCGTGAAGACTTGTCAAATATAAGTCATATCCAGCAAAATAGCTGCTCCATGTGCACCTAATTTTCCACACTGAAAGCCCAATTTTTTCCTTTTTTGTATGAAACTCGAGTTTTGGCGATGCACTTAGTTGGAGCTGTGGTTGGTGTTGTGGTTCAGTTCAATTATTTACTAAAAACTCTAATTCAGCTGCTATTGTAGCTACACAAATTGGATAACTTCATTATTCAATGAAGCTGCTAATATGATATGATTTGATTTCACTTATGTAATGCCAAAGGGTGGCTGGCTTCCTCTGGATCATTTTGGCAGCAGTAAGATTACAGCTTCATCTGACTGGTCAATGAATCAGTTGCTTTATGTAGTTATTTATTTAATGTCAAGGGAAGCAAACTCAGCTTAGTCTTGTGTGGATATACTAGTCTATTAGATGGGCACTGGTTTTATAGTAATCGGATCTAAAGTCTTCTTTTGGCTGGTAAAAATACCACTCACACTAATCAAGGATCCACAGGACTCTGTGTACTCTGTGCAAAACTAAGTACCCCCCATGATTCAATAGCTTGCAGAACCACGTTTAGCAGCAATAATTATTTTCTGTATGGCTTTTTCAGTCTCTTTACAATGTAGCATCAGTTCATTGAGGTTTGCTGGCATTTGTTTATGGCACAACACTTCAAACTAACTTTGGGCAGCTGTGGCTCGTGTAACAGAGCATCCCGTCTACTAATCTTAGAGTTGTTGGTTTGAACTCAGGCCCCTCACTGTGATGAACTCCAAGCTGCTCCATTACAGACTCCTTACCATTTAAACTGACATGGCCTAAAGCCGTATTGCCCTAAAGTCTTCGGTCAGGTTACAATTTTTTACCCTCTCCCACTTGATGCCACCTCTCCTGGTTTCTATCCACAACTGCTCCCCCCCCCCCGTAATAATGAAGAAATAGTAACCCAAACACAGTCAGGGAAGAACAGACAGATAAAGGGGGTCTGTTTTGCTCTGCTGCGGGCTAGGCCAGGTAATGGAGTCATAATGGGCTTTTAACAGCCACACAGCTGATGGTGGTGTTTGCTCTTCTGTGAAAAACAAAAGAAAAAAAAAGAAAGAAAGAAAGAAAGAAAAGAAGAAGAACACTGCAAACAGGAAGTGCAGCACAGAGACATCCCCAGACGCTGGACAGGCTGAGAGTCATGGTGCCTGGTGATGACCACTACACCCAACAACACGCTCCAATAGAGATTGCTAACCTGCCGGTCATAAACTACTCACACTGGGCCAATATGATGGAAATTCCTCATTTTCCTCTTTTTGCCCACCACTTCAGATTGACCTAATGGTGATAAATTACTTCAGCCTTGGTGCCCAGGCCAGAGCAAGGTTTAAGATGTACCCTAATGACAATGAGTTAGAAACTGATAGAGAAAATGGGGTTTTTACACAGTACGTGAGGACAGAGCTGTATAAGCAAAGGGCTAGTTAAATATTAAGAGTTAGGGCAGAATCTACGCAATAATATTGAGGAGTGCGGAGGTGTTTTTTTTTTTTTTATCAAAAACCTCATTAAACTAATCTGTTTGCCCTTTAACTTCAAGTTTTTGCTCACCTTTTCCTGCACAGTCCTCATCTTTGAGTTAATCAATCTAAATATCAAGCTAATTATTTTCCTTCACTTTTCAGTAATGAGTGCAGCATACACTAGAGTCAGATTTTGTTTTAGGCTGCCTTTTGCCTGCAGCTTAAAAAGAGATGGCTACTTTAACCTGCATCCTAGCTGGTGTATACCTATGAGCTGCCAGAACAATAACTGAGAAGAAAAAAGAAAAAAAAAAAAGGCAGTCGTGTAAAAAGAAGAAAAACAGTAACATGTTTAACATGGGTGATTTTAAGGTCTGGCTAAGACATAACTCCAGCAAGCGTAGTGGCCAGCACAGTAAGATCCTGTGTGCTGAATTATAAGAATTCACCTGGATGCTCTGTGGCCCCTGAAGACTTCACAGGTAGCTGCTTTGAATCACTTATGTCAATAGTGGACTCTTTAAGTCTGTTCCATGGGGATCAATGGAGAGTGTTTAACAGGTGGGACATTAATTAGCGGGGCTGTAGGAGGAGGAGCACATCGAGCGGATCAAATCCGATAGAGCTCCTGCGTGGTATACCTTTCCTGCCAATAATAAGTGAGAACGACAGAGAGTGGTTCTCTGGTGCCGCGTACACACAGGCATGATTACACACTCAAACAAGCGGCCATGACATAACATCATTATGGACACAAAAATTTAATTGTGTCTTCATTCACATGCACACGTACAAACACACTGCAGTCGGACTGATGAATTTGTTTTGCATCATAGGAAATCAATACTGACCTCTCTTAGACAAGAAATGCTTAGTGCCTTCTGCAATTTTTTTTCTGTAAACAGTCATCTAAAATATTACCCCTTTGTCTCTGCCACTCCCAAAAAAAAGATTTATTGGCCTTTATTTGACCAGCATTTTGCCCTTCTGGTCTACGTGCCAAGCTATGAAATATAAAACCTTAACAGATAGAAGATATGCAAATCCCTGCATATCTGTCTGCCCTCTTACAATTGCTGTGGTAAAAACGACAAAGTACTTGTAGCAATTAGGGCTTTAGGTAAAATGTTACAAATGAAGCTTGGGGAAATGCCAGTGGTGCGTCGAGTCAAGTATGGTCATTATGGTCTGCTCTTAATGTCGACAGAAATATGACCTTTAAGAGAAAAAAAAGAAAGAAAGAAAAAAAAAACAGAAAAGAAACCACATTTTGTTTTTTTTTACAAGAACATCAAGCAACATTTAAAAAGGTATAAAATTCAAAGAAAAACTACTTCTAAGACCTACGCTTCTGACTGAGGAGGTGATTTGGCAAGCTTAAACTAATTTATGAAATGCAAATAAAGAGACAGGCTAGATTTTTTTTTTTTGCTGGTTAGTACCTTCTAGCAACTACGAAGACAGCTTAGCCGCCAAGATTTAGACGTCTGAACAAAGCTTCTGAGTAAAAAGATTTTTTTTAAACTATTAACTATGAATACACAATTTTTTCCTCTCCATTAGCTCTGGAAGTTCTGGAAAATTTTAATATAATATTCTGAGTGTTTTAACCTTTAAAATGGCTATTGAAATATGTGTTTTTGAGCAATTACAATGGTTACGAGCCGTGAAAGCCATTTCCAGTGTTCTGTGAAGCCTTTATTAAAACCGCTCTCAATGAAGAAAGACAAAAAAGCTATTTTCTTTTGTGCTTTAGCCACTTTTTCATTCATACATGTGGACAAATCTTTCCTCGCTGGCTATTCACCGAAGTTCACCCTGAAAATGTTCCAAAACTGAGGAGGAGATGAGAGTAAATAGGCTGCACGTTTTTCAGCTGTCTCCTGGCGGTTTCAGCTGCTCCTAGACAAATGTGTTACAGATAGAAATCTGAACAGGTAGCTAGAGAGAGCTTAAATCACTGCAATTCTGGTGTCTGGCAAGAGAACATATTGTATGTGAAGCTTTGAACTAAAAAACAAAACAATTTCCTTCATCCTGGCAGGGTGCATCTTCACACAGCCCATATCGTTAAAGTAAACAAGAGCCAATAGGAAGTGTCAGAGACTCTGATGGTTTCAAAAAAAAATAAGCATGTTGCATGTGCAACTGCAATTTCTTCTGGTCCCATTCATTCTGATTTGCAAAAGCATCGACCCCTAAAATCAATCAATTCAGTCCCAACCTACATGTGTCTGCTTTGTGTGTCAGACTCAACTGCCCTCATCTGCTGAGCTGCAGTATTACAAAAGGCATTCTTTTCTTCATACCTGATCCTTTCACACCAAACGCATCTCAGTGAAGGCGACGCAAAGACGAAACTTCTGAAAGCATCAGAAGAATCAGCCAAAGACTTTGGAGTGCTTGGAACAGAGGGGCTGTTTTCCATAAATCACCATGGTTCATTCATCACTGGTAACTTTTTGGGTTTTTTTAAACCAGCTGGACTGTTCCCTCTAAACAAAATGCGCCTGAATTGCAATAACAACTTCTGAAATATCCGAGGGAAGCAAAGGCCTCACACAGCTGAAGAAAAACAGATTTTTGGGGAGAAATACTCCCATTTATTCCAGCAATCACAGGACATTATTATTAGGCTAATTACTAATAGTAACTAATTGTTTTGGACAAGTGAACCTGCCCAGGGTGTACTCTGTCTTTTGCCCAGTGTCAGCAGGGACACACTCCAGCCCCCTGCAACACTAGAAGGACAAGCAGCTAAGAAAACTGAGGGATATTCAGTATACGGACCAATGCATCCCAGCTTTGAATCTCATAAGTGGACATGTATGGTCTTTAGTTTGCTTCAAAACTGAATCTGCACAATACAAACTCTCTACCATTCATCTTCTCAACAATATGCAAAAAAAACCCATGCAAATCTCATATTTGTGTCAGCTGGGAGTTCAGAGGATTTTCAATATGTAATATCCATGTGAATTTTCATTCAAAGACCTCTTACCAAAGACTTCATCTTGTGGTTCAGGTTCTGCTACTGCGGTTGCTGCGGCTTTGGGTTCAGGTGATGAAGCCTTTAATGAGAACACAAAAACAGATTGAAGAGGTGAGATGTTGAGGTGCCATGGCAACAAAGCAAAGACAGAGACAAACAGACCAACTGTGTGAGAGATGATGAGAAAGAGAGAGCATGAGAGGGGGAGATAATTATGCCCATTTAGTATTTTGGGCTTTATGAGAACAGAATTATGCTGAGACCCATTCATTCAACTTCCAAAAGAAGTGGGTACATCGTATGCATACTGAGATTTGTTGCAAGTTTTTGCAACTGATTTTGACTGATTGATTGATCTATTACACACACACACACACACACACACACACACACGACTCTTCGGCAGAAACTCATCTGGAATGCATATGCAAAATGACATTATCACGGTTTAAAATGTTTTGATGCCATTTACAGGTATGAGGTTTCTATGAACCATGTGAACTTTCAGCATTGTGACAATAACATCTGCTGGGACCATAGAAAAAGCTGCACAAGTGCATACAGAGTGTCATGGTAAAAACAAAGTACATCCTCTTTAAATTCGACAGTTTTATGAAATTAAGAGGATAAGTAGCAGCAAGGTGCTGCTAATCAAACGCATTGATTAACTGATCACCACCAAGTGTGAGCGCCTCTATAAAAGCAGGCGTGTGGGTTCACACAATGCCAGGGAAGAAAGACATCAGCGCTGATCTTAGAGAAGCAATTGTTGCTTCCCATCAATCTGGGAAAGGTTATTTCCAAACAATTTTAAGTCCATCATTCTACAGTGAGAAAGATTATTCACAAGTGGAAGCCATTCAGCTGCCAGTCTTCCAGCAAATCTACGACAAAACGGCTGAAAAAAAAAAAAGAAGAAGAATAAAGTTGAAACGACTCGGTCCAGACCTCAACCCACTCGAAATGCTGTGGTGGGACATTAAGAGGGCTGTGCATAAACAAATGTCCACAAAGCTTAATGAAGTGAAGCAACGTCATAAAGAAAAGTGAGACAAAATTCCCCCACAACAATGTGAGAGACTGACAGTCATAGAGAAAGTGAGTTACTTCAGGTCACTGCTGCTAAGGGTGGTTCTGCACTGCACTGATTAAATCATGGGGTGTACTTAGTTCTTCCACACACGGCTTCTGCACTTTGGCTTAGTCTTTATTAAATAAATAATGACAGTGTAATATACCATGTGTTGTATTTATCTGGTCCTGAAGAGGACCAGGTAATTTTTTTATTATGCCCTGATATGTAAAAACCTTAGAATCTACAGAGGGCATACTTTGTTACTGTGCTGTGTAGTATTTTATTCTGTTTTTAAATGGAACCTTAACATCCATGTTTAATATTACCATCTTGAATACTTTAGATTTGGCTACTGCAGAGATGTCAAATCCACTGTAGTTCACAGGGCACACACAGCTAACTTTGTCAAATCAAGTTAGTAAATTCAAACCAGATGACACCTGTTCCTTCTGATGCCACCTGGGACGAGAGCCGCAAATCCGTCCATCAGAGACTGATTTGATACCGATCACCGCACAAAATCTGTCATTCAATTAAAATGCTTTGCACTGTGATCACATCTGTCCAGAACCCAGTTAGCCTGTGAAATAAATCATCTGTATCCACCGTTGATCATTGTGGCTCTGGAGTTGGACCTGTTAACTGTTTCGCAGGAGAGGAAGCAGCCGTACAACTCAGAGCATCAACAGATGTTCACAGGAAGTGACACGGGAAACATAGGAAATAAAATGGCATTAGCTGTTACATAATGACAGAAATACTGATTCAACTGATGTCACAAGCAGCAAGTCCTGAACCATGACTGGCATCTGTACAACCGCTGATCACCACGTACAGGTTAGCACCTCCATTATTAATCCTCTTACTCATCCCCCACCCCCCCTCGAAGCAGAACACTCAGCGTCTCCTTCCGAGTGGGTTTGGCAACACGGGGAATCAACAAAGACATTCAAAAACTGTGGGCACACTGATCATCATTAAATCAGAATAAAGAAAAGTGCAACTGTGACGCAGTTGCAACAGCTGAGGGACAGTGGAGTGCGGTGAGCAAGCACTTACTAATGTAAATCACAAAAGTCAACAACTGCCCTTTTTTTTTTTTAAATAATAATAAAAAATGTCCTGTCTTTTATTATGCAAACAAATGAGCTCTGATATGAGGAGATTTAATTACTACTGGACTGGATTTAATTAAGTTTTTTGAATTTGTTTTTTGTTTTCTCTGGCATATTTAGTCAAAAGCAGAAATTCCTAAAAAATAAAAGAAATAAATAAAAATCACAATAATAACAAACATAGGTCCCTGCTTACTGTAAGCAGAGCAGGATGACTGAAGAGCTGTTCCCAGGATATGAGATGCTTAATCACATGTCTGATCAGAATAGGAATAGCCAATCAGGGACGAGGACTCTGCCTCCTCTCTGGCTCTGTGCGCAGCCTCTGTGTTAGTGGGTGCTTGATTACAGGATTGGAGACAGGTGCCCTGTAGCCTGAATAGTGCCCGACCAGCTGCAGCCACTTCAACAATCAAGTATTTTTAAATGCTCTGCCCTGCCACCCCCTTGTTACCAGTACACAGACTCTGCCCTTGCAGTTGTGATCTGTAAACTATCATTTACTGCTCTGCTTATCGAAATTCATGCAAGGTCCTTGGCTCTTATCTACAGAATACCTGCCTTGTCAGTTTTCTCTCTTCGTCTCAGCTCAGCTCCCACTGCTTCCTTGGCTTCCTTCTACAGTTCCACCTCACCCATCTTACCTGGCCCAAGCCTTAGCCATTTCTTGATGCCACAGCTTTAGCTTCTGCTTCCCAACTAGCAGCCTAGCCTCCAGGTTCCTGGCCACCAGCCCAGAGTAACCTGAACTTCAGTGTTACTGCTGCCACCCCAATTCCTCTCCAGTCCTTTCCCCAGTTTCTTGCTTGTTTTCTGAATAAAAAGTATGACTGTTCCTCAAAGAGAACAACTGACAAAGCTTAAATTATCATAGTATTCCTTTTGAGGTTTTGCACACATGGGACCACTGACCACGTGACTTGTCTGACACTTTGGACATGGTGATAATGTGGGATTGAGTAATTATGACCCCAGTCACAAAGACCTACAGACTGGTCAGTGAGCCCACCAGTCACTAGGGAAAAATGTGTTTTCCCAACTGGCTGGCAAAAACCTCTTTGCGATTACTTAAATTGCTAGCTGGATATGTCTGCAAGCTACTCTCTGAGCCGTAGTGAAACTGGAAAGTGCGACACAAACTGGAATTGATAGAATAGAGAGAGAGAGAGATGCTAACCAGGAATACACATTTTTCCATAGCAGTGGGTAGTTGTATCACATCCAATACAGCAGACTTTGATTTAAGTAAAACTAAAAATATGGGCAGCATTTTAGCCACAAGGCCCACTTGGATTTCACACAATATATACACAACTAAGCTGGCCCTCATTAAAACATGTCACGACACAACAACATCGAAGGGAAAATAAAGTGATTTGGGCAACAAAGTATACTAAAGTGCCTTAATGCCATCTTTTGCTGTCAGTGTGACACTTGCCACAGGTGCATTATTAAAAACACAGTTCTTGTCAAGCAGAGCTTTCAAATGAGGTTCATGCTGGAGACCGTGAAGCACATCCTGACCCTGTGGCATCCCGACACCTGCCAATTATTCACGCTTTTCTGCTTCGCCCCTGCTTCTCTCTGTCCTAACCTACTGACCTTTCAGCTTGCCAACTCTGACACATTTCTCTGAATTATACAGAACACAATCACACATTTCCCCTATCATTATAAAAATGCTGAAGACTGCACAGCCAGGTGAACGAGTTGTGAGAGACCACCACAGGTGCCTATGTATCTCAAGATCAGAGTCTGACCAATATATGATTTTTGAGACTGACATTTGTTGATTTAAAAAGTCGATATTCTGATAAATGAAGTCTTCCACCTCTATGATTGTACTGTGCTGTGTGAGAATGGAAAGTTCCACTGCTTCAGCTCAGCCCTGTGATCCTCATTCAGTGCTAGGATACTCTAAGGGGGTCAGTGTTCCTGAGCACTCCTGACATTTGTGCAGAGAGGAGGGGAGTGGAGCACAGCAATTTGAACACATTTTAGCACTTGGGTGTTTTCGAGACTTTCAAAGGGATCCAGGTTCCACTTCCTACATGTGGTTTGGTGATAACTGTGCCCCTCAGTGTTACATCCTGTCCATTCTTTACCGACGGAAGACATTTCATCTCATATTTTTAAGATACTGTATGTAAAGATACCGTGGAGACTACTTCCTAAAGGCCAGTTTTTATCCCACATGTTCACAATCAAGCATACCCAACATTTATTTCTTTATTAGAGCCGTAAGAACATCATTGGATAAACCAATCAAAGGCAATGCAGGGCAATGAGATAACACGTACACACCGAGCTCTCCTGTGGTTCGAGTGCACCAAAGGCTCAAATGTATGGCTAAAAATAAAAGATGAACCATATGAATGTTGTTTTCCCTCTTTCAACTGCCTGTTTTCATAAAACAGAGTAAAGTGAAATGCAATATTTCTACCAACTGGGCTAAAAAGCCACGTAGAACAAAGTTTTACTCATGAGATCTTCATCTTAACAAAAAAAACAAACAAAACAAAAAACAAACCGTTCCCAAACCAACAATTTTTAAGTTAATGGGCATTAAATGCAAATGGTTTCCAAGGCAAAAATCCAGTCCGGGGTTTGTGAAGTGTGTCACTGTATCTGACAGGAACAGGCCTGCTGGTCACAATACAGCTGTTTCTGTAGACTGGCTGTCTACTCAGTGGGCCTCAAGCTCCCTCATCTGGAGACCTTAGTCTTTAATTCAGTAGTTTTAGTAATAGGACTGTAACTATATTCCAATGAGTCACAAAAAAGCATGCACCACAGTAACTTAAGTGCAAATCTTTTTGTCAAATTACAGTAGGACCTAATTTATGGTTATGAGCTTCTTTAAAGCAAAGACCAACATGGAACATCCCAAAATCCTTTCCCATTAGATTTCATTAGTAAGGCAAAAATAATTTCACCATGACCTGCTGATATTTTAAACGCCATCATCTGCAACCCGTGTTTTTACTCCCTCAACGCTATTGTATTTTAATTTCGTGTGTAGCTGAAGGCATTTGGAAAATTCTACCACGCTGGCGACTTTACAGGTGATCTGCAGTGAGAAATCTTTCCAAATGCAGAAGAATCCAAGTAATTCTTAACTCAAGCATGGCCTGCATTCCCTCAGCCTGCATATGGCCATTATCAAAATCAGGACTGCTGCGCGTTTCAATAAACACTGCTGTAACCAACCATCATTATCCAAGTGGGCGTTACACTTATCAAAGACAATGGTTTGACAGCCAAATGCTGGAACCTGGGAATTCTGGGCCTGCACTCTATAAACAAAATCCCAGTGATCCTGAGGCACAGTCGACTGTGAAATCGATGGACCTAATCATAGAGTTTACTCTGAGACATAGTGCCATTATGAATACTACAGTGTAATGAATATCTTTTATTTAGCTAACAAAATGTTTGAAACCACACACCTGCCCGTGCAGTAGGTATTCTCCACATGCTTACATTTATTTGCCGCACTGGTACTTAATCAGCGTGATACTGACATGGGAAATCGCCCAGCCTTTGTCAGTTCGCTGTCTCTGAATGGCTTTTGTAAGTCGATAACTAAGAAAGAGCTGTTAATTGCGTCGTCGCTCGGCTGAATAGACCCAAGTCATCACGCTGCAGTGTTGCACTTTTCCTGTTGCCAAATATCTGATGATCATCTTCATGACTGAACTTGCAGCATTATTGCACCGGGTGAGAAATGTGACTGTCATGAGCCTGACCACAAACGTTATCC
Organism: Pterophyllum scalare; assembly: GCA_024447675.2. Lineage (NCBI taxonomy): Eukaryota > Metazoa > Chordata > Actinopteri > Cichliformes > Cichlidae > Pterophyllum > Pterophyllum scalare. Next base: position 79,401 of record JAMQGT020013139.1, on the reverse strand, counting down.
CTGCACAATCGAACCTGCAGTGCTTCATTCATTTGATGTCCGTAGGCGTTTCCTTCCTCTTTTTTCTTTAGAACACTGATAGCAATAAATTAGTCAACTATAACCATAAATGTTAAATCCGGTGCTGTATTCATCCTCCTAACATCACTTCCAGCTCCTGAGTTGGCCATGTTCCAGTACCAGTAGTAGTATTAGGAAATACAAGGAAAAAACAGGCTTGGCTTCGCCCCGTTGTAAGGCAGAGCCTTTCATGCATCACTAGCATGCAACAATATTTTTTTCGGGCTCAAAAATGCCGCTGCAGCGTGTTCACGGATAGAACCTGGTCAGTGCTCTGTATATGGCTTACGGAGCGAGTCACAAATACACAGTGGTAGTGCAGACTGCAAGTTTTACAGTTTTTCTCGTGTGTACGTGCACTGCTGCCGTCTTGGACTGCAAAGTCGGGTGGGTGGGGCTACTCCGAATTTCTAAGTTGGATATCAAACTTGGGGGGGCATTCTGGTTGAAACTTTCATCTATCTGTGACTCATTCATTAAGTCAATTGTCACTGCATCTCCTTCTCCACCTGCCTCCATCACTGAGTTTATAGACTGTAGAAGGAAAGGAAAAAAAAAAAACTAAATTCACAACTGGGAGCTACCAGCAACTTTAACGGTGGACTTAATCAACACAACTTATCAATATGACAGACACATTAGTGATGACTGGCTCCTCTAAACCTAAAAAGACGACAGATTATGCGAACTGTGGTTTATTTGATTTCATGACTTGCAGTCTGTACTACCACTGTTAATAGTTTTGGTGCACTCCTTTAGCTCTGTGTGGTTTTCTGCCATTTCCTTCTCTGTCCGAGAAACTCTTAAAGTCCTTCAAAGTCCTCATCAGCAATCCCAACAGTTTTTCACCTTAGGGGCACGCCTAAGGGCTAAGATGCTGTGCGAGACTACCCAGTGATATGTCGATCAATGGCACCCTGCACTCTCACTAGCAGTCACTTCAATCGCTCGGCTCAAAGCTGAGAAACGCTTAAATCTGGGACCCGCCCACTTTGTGTCATTAGTGGTTATTTTGCTGGTCGTTGAAACTCTACGTCCCAGGAAACTGTCTGAATATGGGCTCTGATTCTAGAGCCGAACTAGATACTTTTACTGTGAATTATTCATGAACGCATTCTCTTCCATTTCATAAAAGGACTAGTAAACCAAGAAAATCTTCGTCCATTGGTTGCTTTCTTATATTTCCCAGAATTTCTTACAAGACCATCTGAGAATGAACTCTAAATTCCCCAGAGAAGCCTTAATAGTATTCCTGTAACAAGAGCCACTTTCCCATCACATTTTTCTCAGCCTCAGTTTTGAAGAAAAAAAAAAATAGAGTAACCCTATGATAAAAGTTCCTGTCAGCTAAAGAAGTTGATGCTCTGTCTCTGCTGTGATAGAATCTATGATTCCTCAACATGGATTAAGAAAAAAAATAAAGACAAAGGAAAAAAAAGAAAAAAAAAGAAAAGAGTGTGCGCATTATAACTAGGCCTTGATACCACATCCTGGTATCATTACACGTGTTTGAGATAAGCATGAAATCAATTTCTTTAAATGCAGTTGAGCAAAAAAATGATCTCAACATGAACCGTCAGTCTGTGGTTGGCCACTAATGAACACAAGCAAAATGGTGGTTAAATTGCAAAATGCAGCGCAAATGGGTGCTGCCACTGATGTGTTGGTGCAGTATTTGATGTCACTTTTTTGTGTGTGTGTGTGTGTGTGTTCTTATTTAAAAATTTGCTCATACTTTGTAGAAACAGTAATGACTAAATCTGGCATACTGTAAGCATACAACAGCCTGTGCCTCTGTCTGTAATTCAGTGTTGACAACACAGCAATCAGACTCCATCCAAGCAGACCAGCATAGCAGAGGAGTAAAAGCAAATATTTCCTTTGTGTTACTCTGTCATTATGGTTTTCTGCTCCCTCACAACTGTGAGACATTTAAGTCCATCAGGAGTTTCTATGAAATCTTCAAAGCATTAACCAACTAAGACACATCTGTTATACCATATACCATATTATGCCTCAATTTCTATGTTGGCAAAACAACAACAACAACAACAAAAAAAAAAAAACAGGGGAGCTGAAGTCAGTGTTCTCTCATAAATCCAGGTGGGATGTACAGCTGTAAAATAGCAGCAGTGAGAAAATTTTTCAGAAAGCTGACAGAGAAACACTTCGCTAGGTGTAACAGTGAAGGCATAGGTACAGCTGATAAGGGACTGGGAGAGGGATCGTGACTCTGACTTCAGCATCTAAACACAACCTGCCTTACCCTGTCACGCTTAGTTCCCTTTTCACTGTCACTATGACAACCTGCTCTTTTGCCAGACCTTTAAAATTGACTTCAATTTACGATAATGGAGCCAAAAGAAAGGAAAAATAAATGATAGACAAAGAAAGATATACAGCACGATATGCCTCTACATAGGCTAAACAATGCCGCTTTAGTGCGACACGCTTCCCCAAACACCTCTCCCACCAGCTCCACACGTGACAGATCAATCCACTTCTCTTGCTGCTGCTCTGCTTTCTCCGGAGTGTGTTTTTGCAAGGAAAAGGAGACAAATCATACGTGGGCTGCACCGACAGCCCCCCCGCTGGCTCGGACTCCCCTTTCCACCACATGATCACTCTGCCAGGTATCAGACATCAGCCAGGTAGTGAGCCATAAGCCAGACCCCACACGGGCAGACCGCAGGTTTTACACGGCACACAGCCTTAAATGCTGACATTAAGCTGCTTTACGCTTTCTTTCTGCTTTGACTCGCTCACAGTTTGGGGTCGGCTACCTCACAACAATCTCCAAACCTCTTCATATGTGGTAGTGGCCTCACTTGCAATGGCAGGTTAGACAAAGCTGGGGTTAATGATCAAATGTCATTAACAATCCATTTTAAGCATCCAAATGCACCTCCTCATGCGGCATACAGGACCACACACACACTCACAGAGCAGACAGATGAGTCAAGTTCATTCTATTTAATTACAACACTATTAGCAGCAGTTTCTTTCACGCATTAGCCCCGGGGGCAGAGCAGCACACCTTACTTCCTAGCCAATTTATAAAAAAAAGGAAAAAAAAGCCTACTCGAAAGTGCTCGACGATAAAAGATGACCAAAAGGATAACTGCACTAGATCACTGTTGATTTTATAGCGTGCTTTCTGCTCGGGCTATAGTGCTCCTAAAAGGAGTTTTATTTTTGTCAGCTTTAAACTGTAAATTCACTGATCTGTGCTTAAGCTTTCAACAACAGTAAGTGCTTCTGTCCTAACAACTTGTTCTTCCCACCTGCCAACCTGCAACAGCAAACAAATTATTAGCCTGCATCACCTTAATCCAGTTCGTCATCGTAAGCAAGTGTACTGAAACAGCAACAATTTATTTTCAATTCAGAATGGGGGGGGGGAATAAATCCCGCGCGTGTTTTTTCCTTTTTCCTAAATGCACTAGCAGGGTGGTAGCTGAACTGAGTACCGCTGATCACTGGGCCAAAGCTAATGTTTAAATGAGATGTGTACCTGGAGAGGGTTTAATGTCAGCCCTGATGCACACCATCATCTATTTACTCTCTCCAGTTCAAATTGGTCCTCTCGCAGAGTGGTGCTGCGGAGAGGCTTGTTGTTTCGAGGGGATGACCCGCGAGAACCACGGAGGTTTGTGGTGCTTCAGATATCGCCATGGCAACATGGCTCAATTAAGAGTGGGATGGTGGCTGCCGAGAAGAGAGCGTGCTAAACATTATCTCTTGAAGAATTTCAGCAATTCAGTTCAGTAAAAAAAAACCCAAAAAACAATGACTACCTCAAGTTTGCCTTTATTCACTGGTCAATATATAATATACTTAACATGCTTCTTATTGCAGGAAGGTAACAATAAAAACAAAGGATATAAACAATGGCTGTTCAAAATTTGGAAATAACTTCCTCCTCACCTCCTAAATCCCTTGGAATCATACCTGCCCCCCCCCCCCCGCCCAAAAGAAACCTCCTCAAAAACCTTCAATATAATCATGCATGCAAGGAGGAGTTTGTGCATCTTTTTTCAAAAGAGATTCAACACAGAGTCTGTTAACTGGTTGCTGAAAGCTCAGTGACAGCAGTAAATTAGGGGTGAAGGAGAGCCCATCAGCTGTTGTGCCACAGAGTCCGAAGTCCTGCAGATAGCAGCCACCGCTCGCACTGATAAAGAACAATAATATAAAAGCTACAGTGAACCCTCTTACCTTGATGTCTGCGTAGGACTCCTTCTTTCCTAGATGCTGTCCCATGCTGCTAACAGAGCCTGTAAGAAACACAGAATGAGTTTACACCAGGGGAAGACTGCAAACAGCACATTATGTGAAGATTACAAACTCCTCCTTATCTAGAAACGAGAGGCAAGCTCCAGATTCAGCGTGAAACTGTAGCCTCACATACAGCAATTTAAAAAAAACAAACAAAACAAAACAAAAAAAACAACAACTACCATCTCTTTATGGCAGCAACAGCATTTTTTTAAAAAATGCAACAGTTGTTATATTAGGAAAAGCGTTATGATCCCCTGAATGTGCATTTCATGGTATATTACATTTAACTCTTTTCTACCAATAAAGAAAACAACAATGTCACCTGACGTGTTTGGTGGAGTCAAAACACGATACTCTGAGACTTTCCTGGATCGGTTAAAGCTGTTCCAACTGCAGTCTGTTGTGTTTGTATTGCTGTACTATAGACCATGGTCGATACTACTAATTTCTAAATGTGGTGTCTCTTTGTCACACCAGTGAATAGTAGAATTGGAAGTAGTGAATAACTTAGTTTCCTGTCAGCGTGTGTGACCTCATTTTACTTCTCCTTCGGCTGTTCAAAAGTCAGCGTGAATCGGACTAGAACTAAAATGCAAGCGTCCGAATAAACTGACCTCAGGATGCGTTTGTCCCCGAACCAAAGGTTTGTATACATGAACAGTTTTAACAAATCTAAACCTGCATCATCAGCCTTTTTTTTTTTTTTTTTAATCTAATAGTGAGGTTACATTTTTAATAGTATGTGGGGTTATTTCCAAAAAAAGGAACTGCCAAAATGTATGGGAACAAGCACACACACAAAAAAAGGACTTTGCTGCATATTAGTCTCATCCTCACCATTATCATCTGACTAAAACGTACAGTAGACTCATAATGGAGAAAAGGAAGCCATGGTAGGGCATACAATCTGCCAAGTTGCCAGCATTTACCGATTCACATGATTGACACTATTCCCACCCGGCACGTGTCTTGAGTGATCCGAATAAAAGTGGAGTTAGCGGATACCTTAAGCCGAGGTATCCCTATCAGAACAGAACTGTAGTTTTCTGTTTTATTTAAAATGTGTGCAAACAGACACTAATCATTCTAATTAACTATAAACTAAGCTAATTAACAATAAACGCAATCCTCTGTACAGGGTTCTGCATGTAACGCAGATCCTTCGCAGTTCTAGAAGGCGACACAGTCTACGCCCTCCTCTTTGAAAGGAGCCACTCTGCTGTCCACGAGGATCTGGAAATCAGGCAGGGGAGGTCCAGACAGCACAGAAATGATTTCAAGAGATTTATCACAGTGTTATGCAACATGCCAGCCAGCATTAAGCCAGGTAAACAAGTCAGTATGAAGCTGACCTTATTGTACTTTAGGAAAGAACCTTCTTCTTTCGGCTGCTCCCTTTAGAGGTCGCCACAGCGGATCATTACCCTCCATCTTACTCTATCCCTAGCATCTCCTTCATGTCGCAGCAGCCCTCTGCATGTCCTCTTTCCTCCAGCCATCTTCAACATCCTTTGTCCAGTATATCTACCATCCCTCCTCTGTCAAAACATCTCCTCTCTGTCTGCAAACCGCTCAACCTGAGCTGTCCCTCTGATATACTCATATCTCAACAAATCAGTTTTTGTTGCGACACGAGATATTTTAATACACTTGGCAGTGACAACAGTGCGATATTTCGGGCAGACTCGGCACAGGGAGAGCGCACCTCCTGTGTGTTGAAGGAACGGGTTTGTCTGTGTGCAAATAAACTGCACTGTATCTGTTTGCAGAGGGCTGAAGGGAGACCTGATAAAGAGCCACTTGAGACACGTGGCAAAACAATGTCATGCCAAATGCGAACTGATGCATTTGGAGCAGGCAAGACACGGTATTGCCAAGTGCAAACAATGCTTCTGACACAGCTGCAGACTGACTCCAGCCAACAGGTGCACCGCCACGTCTCCACCAAAGAAAGGCTCACGTCTCTCCATCTACAGGAAGCATGAAAAATCTATTAAGCTTAAAACTTAAATAAATAAATGAATAAAATCAATTCAAAACAAGAGTAAATAAGCAACAGATGCAAGATATAAATACGTCTAACTAAACCAAAATTAAAACCTTTAAGGATCTAAAGAAATTAAGTGCAAAAAAGGAGTAAAGTGACAAGAAAATGAGGGGCTGAAATCCCATCAATTTAAATCTCAGCCTGAAGGGAAAAAACATCCCATTACACCAAAGGAATATTCTTCCTTCCGAATAATCACAGCACACTTTTGTTGCTTTTAGGCGAGTTCTGCAGCCATCAGAAGCGCCTTTCATCGCCTTTTATGGCCATTGTTCATTTTGCCACATGGTAATGTTTGCTGTCAGAATTGTTCATGCGTTAAAACCAAAATAAAATAAAAACAAAAATGTACGGTAATGTGGTTTGATGGCCTATTGATAGTCAAGAAGGTGGGGGAATCAACACATGAAAGCCAAAAAAGCCCAACGGGAATCTTCATTAATTCAAGAATGCAGCGTGTTGAGCTTTATTATTTACATTTTTACATGTACTGACAGCACGCTCACATTCTGTACTGAGAGGTCAATCAGTCCAAAAAAAAAAAAAAAGTCAAAGCTTTTAAACAAAAAACAAAATTAAAAAAAAATAGAAAAAACAAAACAGAACAGGACATTATGAAAGCACATTTAAATGCCTTATGTGCATTTTTGCAATGGTCAAGCTGGGTTAATTAAATGTGAGTTTTCTCAGTGCCTGCACTGAACAAAGATTACCTATTGAAAGGTGTTATTACATTCATTGTCCTCAGAAACGGGAGCACAGGGAAGCTTGATTTAAATGCACGCAGCAGCACCACACAGAGTGCTTTTTTTGGGGGGGGTTGGGGCAAGAGTAATTAAACTGCAATCAGCTTACAAAAGTTCATGATTGAAAATCATAATAATATAACAAAAAAAAAAAAAGAGAAAAAAACTAAACCCGGTGGAGCAAAATCTGCCACAACTGAATGAGTAGGTTTTACAATTAAAAACGCTCCCATGAGTTGAAAACACCCATTGTTTCAGCTAGAGAAAATTTCATCTGAAAATTAGGAAACGCTAACGAGAAAAGCAGAAAAATCCATTTAGAAACGGCCCGTGCAGCATTTCAAAGCAGCCTTAATTGAAGCTATAAGCACACATCAGAACCTATGCAGCTGTATTAGTGAATGCAGCATGTAAATTACATCTTACACGCTTTGGTGACTGCCTAAACTTAAAGGCCCTTCTCAAAAAAGAAAAACCAGCAGATTTCGTAGCAGGGGAAATAAAAAAAAGTGATAGAGTATCTTAAAGACAATCTTTTCTGGGCTGCGTACGTCATTGGTTTCAAGTAACATCGGAGGCACTTCCTTTTCTCAGTGAGCATGAAGACTGTAAAGCTATTTATTCTATTAACTGTAGGCTTATGCACATGAAAGAGAGATTGCATCTGTGGCATTTCAAACCTCGAGGATTGTTCTGACTCGAGGAGACGGCCTCAAACAAAAGGAGCAGTGAGCGTGAAACTGACTTCTACAGGATGACGACTGACAAAAGATTTGAGGATTTCCCCCGTTTTACCTGCACAGCATGTTAGTTCATCCAAATGTTCTCACCCAGTTTTCCCACAAAAGGCCCAGAGGGAGAGAAAAAACATATTTTGGGAGTATAATCAGTATTGTGAGATTTTGTTTTATTATTTAATGTTTTTTTTTTTTAATTATTTTGATTATTTGTGGTTATGACTTCAGGGATGTTTGTTTTTAAACGGAGCTTGATGGATATTTGAATTTCCCCTCGGGGAGAAATAAAGTATCCATCATATCTGCTTGCGGATGAAAGCGGTCACAGAAAACTATAAAAATAAGCCGAAAAATCCCACTGGTTAAACAAAGGGGCATAATTATAGTGCCAGTGGCTGTGCAGTCAGCGTAGCAGGGGGAAAAACGTCAGCTGAGGACTCAAATATTTGCTGGATGTGATGAGGCGTCGCCGGGAATATCTGCGGCTGAATGGGAGGCCTTACAGCCCGTTTCCCTCTCAACGTTACACAATCCAATGCTGTGATCCTGCAAGGACTTGCAAGAAACGGCTGTTGCGTAACAGAGTGTGCGAGAGGGAGAGGTGGAAGTGCGTGTAACACGAGGCTGCAGTTACAACTCGGCAGCAGTGCTCAACACTGACTTGCTAACTTGGACTTTGTTTCTGCTCAAATAACTTTGCGAGATTTGTGAGAAAAAGGCCACATTTCAAGTGTTGCTTTCTATCTGCTGTAACTGCCAGGTGCGTCCCAGCATGCACGTGGAAACATTTCCGTTTGTCGTTTAAATAAGTCATTAAGATGGAAAAGCTCTTATTATGGGATGGCCACATAAAGCCCACCACCTGAGATCCATTACCATGCAAAGCGGAAGACTGTGTACATTTGAGCAATTACATCTGTCTGAGCTGTCCATTACCTGAGGCCATTTAAAATCATCATCCTCATAAGCCACTGGTGTTTCTACATGGATCTGATGTGGATAAGGAATGGCGCTCATTAGTTTGTAAAAAGCCTGCATGCTGACATTTAAATAAAAGCTTCTATATTTTGCATCATCTGTTTGCAGCACGGATTGAGTTACTTCAGTTTTTTTTTTTTTTTTGTTCGTGACTACAGTCCCACTGAAAATATACTCTGAGCAAGCATGACATTATGGCCACCGACAGGTGAAGTGAATAACACTGATTATTTCTTCATCGTGGCACCTGTTAGTGGGTGGGTTATATTAGAAAGCAAGGGAACATTTTGTCCTCACGGTGATGCGGCAGAAGCAGGAAAAACGGGCAAGCGTAGAGGTCTGAATGGGTTTGATGAGGGCCAGATGGTAGACGACTGGGTCTGAGCATCTCCTGTGGAGTGTTCCCGGTCTGCAGCAGTCAGGATCTATCAAAAGTGGTCCAAGGAAGCAACAGCAGTGGACCAGCGACGGGGTCATGGGGGAGCCAAGGATCACTGATGCACGTTGGGAGTGAAGGCAGTGTGGTCCGATCGAACAGACGAGCTACTGTAGCTCAAATTGCTGAAAAAGTTAATGCTGGTTCTGACAGAAAGGAACAAATCCGATCCACGGAGGCCCCACCTTGCAGCTTACAGGACTTGAAGGATCTGTTGCTGACGTCTTGGTGCAGATACCACAGCACACCTTCAGGGGTCTAGTGGGGTCCATGCCTCGATGGGTCAGGGCTGTTTTGGAGGGCCAAAACAATATTAGGCAGGTGTTTATAATGTTATGCTTGATCAGTGTAAATAAAAATAGAGCTTCACTGAGAAAACCCTGTTCAGAAACACTGCCAAGGTTATTTAATATGGACTGAGGCAAAATGGAAAGCCTTATTTTCCTAAAAGTGAAATATTTGCTGTAACATTTAATATTTTGTACCATTTTCAGTTGAATAAAGGGTTTATATGAGTTTCAAATCAGCAGCTTACACATTTTAATGATTATCTAAACTTAGAGCACCTCTTCAAAAAGAAAATCCAGTAGATTTTGTAACAGGAAAAAAAAAAGTTATCGAAGTGCCGCTGGAATAGTATCTTAAGGACAATCTTTTCTGGGCTGCCTCCTTTATTGGTTTCAAATCACATCGAAGGGACTCTTCTTTTTCACAGTGAGCACGGAGACAGTAAAGCTATTTATTTATTTTTAACTGCAGGCCTGTACAGATAAAGGGGAGATTACCTTTCTGCAGCGTAACTCTCCCAGCCAGGAACCAGTGACAAAACAGAGAATGAATTACTCTACAAAATCCACAGCAATAAAACACTCGAGGACACTTTAGTGTGGAAACGATAACTTTGACTACAACAAGGCGCCGATCATATCAGCCTTTAGTGCAATGATTACGTCCGGATTTTGAAGAAAATATTACAAACAAAAGCAAACAACAGGGTAAGAGAGCATTTCAGATCTGTGGGATTGTTCCGCCTCAATGAGACTTCCTCAAACAAGAAGGGCAAGGGAGCATGAACCTGACTTTAATAGAACGATAACTCAAAAGATGGATTTGAGGAGTCAAGTAAACAACGTGGTGCCCTTTTCTCCCCTCCTTTACCTGTACAGCAGGTTAGTTCATCAAAATGTTCTCACCCAGTTTAACCAAAAAGGCACAGAGGAAGAAAACAATTTTTGGGAGTACAGTATAAACACTATAGTGAGATTTTGTTCTATTAAGAGAGCAGGGAATTTAAGAGGCTTTTCAGGTCAGACCCTCCACTAATACAGAGGTCCCTCTATTACTGAGACTGAAGCATAACAACAGTGTGGAGGGACAAGGCTGCATCATATTAGAATGGACTGCAGCTGAAACAAGTAGTCCTCGTGTTGCTCTGTAGCCTTGATGATCTCTGCGTTCTAGCTTCTAGATTTGAGACTCACATCGGCCCAGAAGCTTTCACCCATAATGAAGAAGGAACCGATCCAGGTGCATGCAGACTTCCCCCCGACGACAATCGCATATTCCCGCATCAACGAGCGGCAAACATGGAGGTACGGAAGTCCAAGGTGGATTGATAACAACAGGAAGATTGTGAACTCAAGCATGAGAAAGGCTGTTGACTCCTCTGGGAGGTGTCATCATCGAACATCCTCGCCTGGAAAAACAGATATTTGTACCAGACGTAGTCCACTTCACCAAGAAAGGAAACAAACTGTTTCTGATGACCATCCACGCTGCCATCAAGAGGACTCCTCAGAGCCCGACTCAGAAAATAAACATCAACTAACTCTACATATAAATATGAAATAAATGCAAACTAAAAAAAAAAGAGCCCAGAATTTCCATTTGCTTAGATTCTGCACAGAGATTAGAAACTTCCTAACATGTTGTATGCATCTATAAATATATCTACCCCCTCTGAATTATTCAAAAACATTAGATAAAATTAGACTCCAATCCGGCCCACTTAAATATGTTTGTGAGTGAGAGCGACCCCCCCCCCATTTATTCAGCCTCACAGGTACAGAAAACCTTCAGTGGCCACGGTGGCTTACTGAGCACAGATAAAGCCAGTGCACCCCAGCAGAATATTTCCACAGCTCTTCGAGGTGCTTCAAAGCAGCGGCTTTAAAACAAATATTCAAAAGGAGTCCTATCAGTATTGACACAGCAACTTCACACATGTGCAACCCTCCAGAGTTGTAGGCCCATGACCACATCCCTGCTGATCCCTGCCCTGTTTGATCTGCTCCGTCAGCGAGACCCAGCATTTTGCTTTGCTGGATCCCACTAACGACACGTTTTGGCCACTTGTAGCAGCTGAAAGTTCTCTCAACCCTACTGTCCCTGAAGCCCTTAATGATGCAGCTCACAGCAACACTCAGCTGGTAGACATGCAAAGAAATGTGGACCACTTAGCCCCGACCACAACAGGAGAACCAGTCTGAAAGTGATGCAGAAAAGGAGACTACTGAGGAAGCACCTTCGTCACCAAAGCCAATCAGAGGACCTAGACATAGGATGTCCACATGTATGTATGAGGTAGCACAGCAGAAAGTTTGAGAAAGAGCTTTCACAATAAACAGTCATCAATGATTTTGCTTCAGGCTTGTTGCCTAAGCCAGCTTCTCTTGCTTTGACAGAGTAACGCATTCAGTGTTTGAGGTGAACAAAAGCAAGCATCACACTGGCACACAGTGTCTGCTTTAAAATTACTCAACCCCAACAGAACTGTTGTATTTCCTACCATTACTATGACAACAATATGCACATTCTTCATTAGCACCAGAAAGACCCAATCTAGCCCTTATGACTTGCTCCCAATCTTTTTGGTAAACTGATTAACTACAATGCTAGTATTAGTAATGATATTAACCACCCCTAGATGCATATTACAAGCTTAACTTATACGAGTTTGTGGTCACTCCCTGCTACAGCTGCTGTGCATCCTGCTGTGTTCGTTTTAGCCCCTGCTGCATTTCTCTAGCTTGTCTCCACTGAATCACCGTGTGACCAAAGAGATACTACCTCTTTTCTGAGGAGTGCAAAAAAAGAAAAAAAAAACCCACAACCACTCTGCATCTCTGTTGAGCCAGGTCCTCACACGCAATTCTCACATACAAGCCTGTTATTAAGAATCACATGAGGTCTCTGAATGATGTACTCATTTAGCTTCTATGACTTGACAGAACCCCTGAGTGGCATATCGTCACACAGCAGCTTACTGACAATCCCATGTCTCTAACTGGAGCTTGTGTCGCTTGGTTCCATTGTTTTAACTTAAAGTTTGCTCTTGTGCGTTCGACACAACAGCTTCTTTTAACCCTCAGTGACTGCGCCGTGTGTTGCTCTGCTGTGAGAGTCAATTACGTAACGAATACGGAGCATGTGTGCATATGTGTGCCTGTGGGCAGAGGGCAGTGGAGGGGGGCGGGGAGGGTGAGATCTATAGCTCTCCCTATGCACCAGTGGAAAGTACACTAGAAATTCGAGGTCAAAGGTTAACATCTGTCCCCGAGGAAGGGCACAGCAATGACTGATATCAGCCTGATATCAAACCTGGATTGTTTCAGCCTCCTCACCTCCTTTCTTTCTTCTTTGCTTTCATCTAATACTAAAAATTGAACATTCAAATAGATGAGAGAAAACCAGCCATTACGGTTTCTAAAAATTTTTTTTAAAAAAAATGCAGAAATCAGGGGGTATATGTGGTGAATCAGGAACACAACAGGGACTGGAGTCTGTTCCTCCATGCAGCGTTGACTACTGTCAGTCAAACCTGTGTGAAAAATTACTCTACTTGTGTGCTCATTCAAAAGGAGCCAATGCAAACTTGATCCAAGATCACTGCTAGAACAGAATAGAATAATAGAATGATCAAACCCTTTTTCTGACCAGAAACCACACAGGAGCGATATACTCTGTATTTAAAGGGATTGGAGGCTCGTGAGATAATCTATGATCAGCAGAGCAAAAGTGGTGGAAATGGATAAAAGTGTGTGGTTAACTTGCAACAGTTAGCGTTTCCAGCTAACCAGCCTAAAATTGCAACTAAATACTTAGGAAGCCAGCAGGCAACTGTCTCCATTCCTGTTCACCTTGCACACCTCATATTTTCAGTGCAAGTCCAGGTCATGCCACCATCAGAAGCACTCTGATTCTACAGTGGTTGGATGTGAGGAGGAGTGCATAGCACCGGTGGATGATTTTGTGGTGTGGGAGGAATCTTCTGGTTCTCGGTGTGAACCAGAGATATGGTGATCGGTCGGCTTCAGAAGGAAGAGGACGGCTGCACGACCACAGTCTGTGCTGGAACAGGATGTTGATATGGTGGAGTGCAAGTGCCTGGGCGCCCACTTTAACAGGCTGAAGTGTGTACACAGAGGCTGGACACAAAAAGGAGATGAGCAGGCTCCATTTCCTTAGGAAGCTGAGCCCGTTCAGCATGTGCAGCGTTTCACTTGTTTTATTATTAATGTTATTATTGCATTTTATGGGGTAGACTTGATTTGATGCTACTCAAAGTTCACTTTGTTGTGGGCCGCTCAGGTATATGAACGGCCACCTAAGTATAAATGGACTGGTATTTATATAGCACTCTTCTACTCTTGCTGAGCACTCACAGCACTTCTAGAAGCCTCATTCACACACACACACACACACAGCTCTATTCTATGCACTTTAAGCCCTTTTATATTTCAGACACTCACGCGCACTCAGATGGAGAGGTGGGGTGAAATTTGGGGTTCGGCATCTTATCCGAGGACAACTCAACATGTGGACTGGAGGAGCTGAGGCATCGAATTATCAGCGAGTGTTTCTCATAACTGTGGCATTCCAACACACTAACACAACATACTCGCTTTGTTTTATTGATTTCACTCGGCACATCCTTGCATCCTTGCTCTGTTCCCACTCTCCCTCACACACAAACCTATGTATGAATAGTTCCTCCTTGTGCTGAATCATCACGAAGACTGGGAAATGGAAAAACTAGCACAGCTCTACAGGCTGACTAGGGAGATAAGGTCAGGCTGCCATTATAGTTGCAATGACTAACCACTTGGGGCAGTTAAAAATGAGATGAATTTAAATTCATTTTAAAACAAACATGCCCCAAATTTATTAGTAAGCTTCGGAAATGTCAGAATTTGGTATTTTTCTTGGTCTTAAAACTAAACGGATTTTGATTTTGTGGGTCACCTAGTTCTCTACAGTGTTGCGATGGAATTCTCCTGTTCTCCTGAACACAATAATATGGAGATTAATCACTAAAAGAAATCCTCCCCTCACTCTTAATTTCTTTTTTTTTTTTTTTAATATTCAAATGCTAATCACCTAGCTCCGGCCCTATGGCTGAACAGCCAATGAAGGAAAAAAAACCAAAAACAGAATTTAACCAATTTAAACCCTTCAAGACATTCTGACTTTTCATCAGCATTCCCCATCGATGAAATGGCAGTCGGCCATGAGCGTCTGCCTGAACCACAGCGGTTCCACCACAGAGACGGGCGATGCTAGCCTGCGGGCTCCAGCTGTCTGTCTAAAACACCAGAGTCACCGCTTTCTTTGCCCTCTTGCTCTCCTAACATGCGATAATTGGTCTCGGGGTTGGGTGATTTATCTGGATAAGCAGCCTCTGCTTTGAGTAAAACATCAGACTGTGGCACTCCTCACCTTAATCTTGTAAACACGCTTGAAGGAGAGGTATGGCTGCACAGAATCTACTCTATATAAATACACAGCTGCTATTGAGTTTAAATGTCTGAGAAGACAGCTGTGTTTTTCCCCTTTGGAAACAATACATATAGCTCTATGGGAATACCAGACCAGTGGGAAAACAATACTCCCAGTGGTCCAATACTAAGTACAGCAACTGCTTTGTTAATTCAAGCAAATGTTTGTTTTGAGACGTTTTGCACCTTCTGGCGCTCCCAGGGGTGTCTTACTGATATAACCTGGAGCCTGCGTAAGCTTGACACTCCACAATGAAGATGTATGACCGCCACCACCTGGGATTTGCTATCTATAATGTCTCACGTTGGATCTAGAGGAGGGGTGGGCAGTTAAATTTTTCCAAGGGGCCACAATTAGGGCCACACTATAACATTTACTCTTACCGGTAGCAGCTCAAAAAGAGATAAAATGAATATTGAGCAGAACCGAGTTCAGCATCTCGGCACGGCCCTCCACAACACTCCCAGTTTCTCATGTGGCCCCTTGGGGAAATTAATTGCCCTTCCCCGGCCTAAGGAAAAACATTTAAGCAACACTTTCAATTCAGTTGCTGAATTCACATGCTGTCCGAGTATCACGTAGAGCACACCGCCAACACCACGCCTTAGGAAAAAGTAAGAGAATGATTGCGCAGCTGCACTGGAGGTGCTCATTCTGCAGGTAATGTGACTCAACCTGTTTGCAAGGAACAGGCACAGACAGGAGGGGAAGTGAGAAACGGGAGGAAGTTTGTGACTCCGCGAGCACGGAAGCTGACAAACCTCAGCGTATCACCTGTAAGACACAGATGCAGCAAGTGGATGCAGTGCATGTGCAGCGACAGGGTGGAAAGTGTCGCTCAGTATGGAAAACTCCCGAGTGTTTGCACAACTGATTGCAAAATTTACACTCGGGACTCGGTGTTTGCATAGCATGTTCATAAAGACAAAGGAATGCCAGCTGGGACATGTGACTACGTGAGCCAACCCCTTGGCATTTTCCCTCCTGGCCGAGACAAATCCTACGACACGCAAAGGAATGCATTCCTGTGGCCTTCGCAGCTCAGGTACTCGCAGGAAAACAAGAGCCGCCTTCTCAGACTTTGTGAAGGCTAAGCTGCCCATCTCACAGCATCAGTACAAACTGTGTGCATGAGTGTGTAGTTAGTGATTCTAAAAATAACCAGAGGTTTCAATCTGCACCAAAACTGAAACAGCAGTGCAATTGCGTCATCTTACAATGACTTTTTTTTTACATCAGTCGAAGGAAAAATAGAAAAAGGTGAGGATTAAACCTGCATGTCATTTCCCATCAAAAAAAAGCCAGAGGTTATCTTGCACAGTGTTCCCTGCCTAGAGGGGCATCAGGCTTTAATAAATCACTGTAGTTCAGGCGCAAGCACCCACTCATGCGTAAGTGCTTTATTTAGAGCTCGAGCAAAGCAGCGATAAGTGAGTGTTATAACAGCTTCATTTTTATATAGAATTAACAAAGTGTAAAAATGCATATATAGCTGAAAGCTTATCGTTGAGTCTTGCTCTATCCACCAACAGTGTGGGGCTAAAGAGCTGCTGTGTTCCTTTAGTCCTACAGAGGCTCATGCTTTCTGTCACAGGTCTGTTTTGCTTGCTGCAGAACAGCCTTTGCTTTGGATGCGAAATGATGCAATACTTCATTTCCTCCAGCTTTGCATCAAAACACAATGATGGTTAAACCTTAACCCGTGAGAAACGCCCCCATAATGTACAATTTTAAACACTTGTATAACTTTAGCATCAAACTGTTACAGCAGTGCAACTGTGGAAACATCAAGTGCCCACACCGCCTTATTTGTGCATGTATGCTTTAGTGTAGTCAGTAAAATGACATTTAACCAGAATTCTGTACACTGTGTGTCGCAACCCTGAAGTTTCAGTGCAAAACCCACTTCAAAATCTGGCCATTTAAAGGTGCCCCAGTTTGGTGCGTGTTTTCGTGGCTAGAGAAACATGACAACAACGAGTTAATTTAAGCTACGGATACATTCTGAAAATATATAAGCCATCTATCGAAAGCGATATTAAAGATGTTTAAACTACACGGTTCCTTTCTCTGCTCGCCCAGTGGGCGACTGCTACCAACAACAACAAAGTGGCGCTTCCGGTAGCAACAAATGAAGCAAATCAAAAAAACACCGAAAATGTACATTAATCTCCTCCTTGTCGCGCTGGATGTGCGCCGAATTGAAGACATCTATACACTGATTGTGACTAAGTCTTTAGTCTCACACAAAACGCTTCGTTATGTTGCCAGAAAGCAAAGAAGTGTAAAATCGCACGATATGTTAACCGTGCTCGGAGCGGGAGGAAAGGTAGTCGCGATGATGGGGGAGTTGTGGGGGCACGCAGCCACAGCTCATGACAAACAGCAGCAGCAGCAGTCTGGCGACAGTGATGCTTGATCAACTCGCACTCCGTGGCTGTCACAGACTGAGTCCCAACCAAAATTCAGAACCTCATTTCGCTTCGGCTCGTTTACGCGCTATAAACGCGTCGACGAGGGAAACATGTTTACTTTCGCTACACGGCAAGAGCTGCGCTCTCTACAGAAACAGTAAACAGTGCCGTATCCCGTGTGTGTGTGTGTGTGTGAGTGTGTGTGTGTGTGAGAGAGAGAGACTGTCTTCACACTTACTTTCTTGCATGTTTTTTTTTTTGGGGGGTGAATTTTACCAGTTTGACTGTGCACGTACCCTTCTCCGCTTAGCCTGTGTCAAAGGCATCCACAGCTGTGCCCTGTACCGGATGAAGCAAAGTGTCAGTCTTCTTTTAGCTGCGGTGGTCGTCAGCAGCATCGACGATAACACCTTTTGCCCCTTTATGGTTCGCAGTTGCTGTAATCACCAAAGTGTCTCCGTTAGAAAGGAAAAAAAAAACAATAAAAAAAGAAGGGGGAAAAAAAGAAAAACGTGTCGGTGCTTCCTGATTTAGGTACAGTGGTAGTGATGATGTTTGTTAAGGGGTGGGGCGGTGTGCAGCTGTAATCCGCCAAGAAATATGGGCTCAAAAGCACGTTGGTGCACGTCTGTGCATGATTAGTGGCTCGCGGTTTATGGAGGGGAGGGTTAAACAAACGTGATTTTAAAGCGGATCTCACGAGCACAGAAAACAGACGGCTGTGGGATTTGCGCACTCAGAGAGCGAGCTTTAAAGCCAGCAGGGGTGCCAGATGCGCAGCACAGGCAGTCACCAGGTCAATGCCTCGCTCAGAGCCTCCAACAATTAATTTAATGAGGGTGCCTTCAGGTGCTTTAGGGATTTAAATCACCCACCTCTGCTTGATTGGTGGTGAACTGTCTGACGTTTCTGAACTAATCCAGTTCTTGAAACCATAGAAGTTTATGAAAGCTGGCCACAAGGGGGCTGACTCCTTTGGCTGCAAAAAAAAAGTTCAGATTGTAAAGAGGTTTATGGGGAAAACAACACCTCTCAGATCCTGTTATCTTTGACCTTAGTAAACAGAACTTTGTATAGATGTGTAATATAAGCCACTGCCACCAAATTAGAAGTTTCTTTAATATTGTGTAAGCTAGGCTGATCAAAGCGTGTAGACACTTTCCCCCCCAAATAAAAGTGGACTCAAGAAGAGCATTCTTCATCTTCTATTGTCCTGTAGGTCTTACCCTGCATGTTTTCACGTTTCCATGTCATGTGAGGGGAAGATATTTTACTCCAGTACACACAGCACAGTAAAGAGCTTTACATACAAAAAAATAAAAATAAATAAAAGGCACGGATTAAAAGATTGACTATGAAAATGAAACATAGGGCTATTACGTGCAGTGGCATACCACACTAACAAAACAATGCTGTGATTTACTGGACAGCCTTTCTCCTGCTCTTTTGGTCACAAATGTGTCGGGGCGCTTCTCCATTTTCTATTCCCTTGTCTTCTATTTGCTTCACTGCCACACGTCCTTACGCTTCTCTCTTTTCCAGGGACAGGCCCCAGTAAAAAGAAAAAAAACCCCAGAGGTTCCTCCATTTTCTTAAGTTGTTGCAATTTTTTTTAACCCAAGTGCTATAAAAATATAGAATCGGGGAGAGTTAAGCTCTTCGGCTGCCAGAAACACACTCTGTTTTGCTTACGAAGACATATAGGAGCATTATTTGTTCAAGCTGTGGACACTTGCACAAAATTTCTGAAAAACATTTGCAACTGTTAACAAAGAAGGAGGCATGCTCCTGCTGCCGTGCAAACAAAACAAACAGTTTTGAAGGATTTGAAGGATTTCAAGTTGATAACTGAGCCAAAGCCACAGAGAAAAACTGTGGCAGAAGGGTTCTCCGTTTCCCGTCCTTGCTGTTTCAGAGAAAAATGTTCCACGGCCTTAAAATGAGTAATTTCCACCACTTCCTGCACTTCCACAACAAATCTTACATGACTTTAAAAGTCAGTCCTCAGACATGAATCTAAAGGTAACCTCTAGAATTATGGCCCGTGCTGGCCATGACCGAAATCAACAATATAAACTTACTCTAGGGAGAGGCGGGGACTAACTTGTGAGATAAAAACTGAAGGATGCCACGCTTTATCACCACAGCTGCCACTGCAGTTCATCATGTCCGCTCTTGGAATTTAATGTGATATCGCTGCTGCAGAGCGGATAAAATGCCATTTGAACCATCTTAAAGTGTGTTTGGTATTTTGCTATAATTTGAAAGTCAATGTACCGTGGTGCTTAATGATGTAGAAATGCAATCAGGGGCCGGAAATGCAAAACAGATGATAAAGAAGATACTGAAGAAAGAAAACAATAAAAACAGTGCACATGGTTTGGGTTTTAGATTCAAATTTAAGCACTTGAATACTTCTATGTATACTGTGTGTACATGCTGTGCATACACACTGCATGGACAAAAATATTAGGCTCTCTATCCTTGAATTCAGGTGTTTGCCCTCCCATTGCCACAGGTGTATAACATCAAGCACCTAGCCGTGCAGTCTGCCTTTCCAAACATTTGTGAACGAGTGGGTCGCTCTAAGGAGCTCACTGGATTCCAGTGTGGCACTGTAATAAGATGCCACCACTGGCAGCTAGTTAGTTTGTGAAATTTCTTTCCTCCTAGATATTCCACAATCAACTTTAAGTGGCTATATTTCAAAGTGGGAGCATCTAGAAACAGCAGCAACTCAGTCACAAAGTGGTAGACTCATGAAGCCACGGAGCGGGGTCGTTGAGTGCGTAAAAGTCTCCAAGGCTCTGCTCACTCAGTGACTGCAAACCTTCTCTGCCATTAACATCAGCACCAGGAGCTTCATGGCGTGGGTACCCGTAGCCAGCCAGCTCCCGTAGTTGTAATGTGAAGGTGGCCCAGAACTTTTGTTCATATATTGTATTTATAAGCCAAAAGAAGAGAAACATTTGAGCCAAAGACACAGGAAAAATCACCTGAGCTCACCCCAGCTGAATACAGCTGACCCAGTGGGAAACATATTTTCTTTTCTGTACTCACATTAGTCACATTTCTATAAATCAGGTATTATTAGCCAGATCAATGTCAGCCAGCCTTTGTTGGGCTTTATGCTACCTTACATGCGAGTCAAAATGTTCTTTGAAGCTGTTTATCCACACAGTGTTGACTTTCTTTGACGTTTTTTTGGAATCGTAGGTTATCGCATGACAGTTTATCCATAGCCATAGGAGTCCTGCTTGAAGATGATCAGATTTAGACTGTAACATAATTCTGCAGTGGCCGGAGAAATCAAATAGCCCCTGATAATGTATCCGGGAGGGCACGGTTCAATCCAGCCCAACTCAGAGCTCCTGATTTTATGATTGCAGAAGTTGGGCTTTGCGGGACTTGGATAGTGAGAGTGGGAATTATGTGGGGAATTATCAACAATCTGATTGCTTACCAAGGAGATCAGCCCAAGGCAGAGAAAATGACTCAACATTATCAGTCATACAATAATGACCCATTAGCTTAGAGCCTGGACCGATTTTGACTGAGATACAGTAAGTCGTTGTCATGGAAATAGCCATCCCTCGGTTGAGGTAATGGGCCTAAAACAACATGGATTATCCATCACAGTAACTCAGGGGAACGGGCAGTTGTTTGTCGTCTTGTGCATCCGCGCTGGGGAAAGCGTGTAGCGAGATATGTGGGGTCATATTTCCCTTACTAGAAATCATGATGTCTTGGGTTATTGACCCAAAGACAAAACACAAATACCAGAGTGTCTGTTTTCAGCAGTCGCCTGCAAGGACAGACGGTGAATCACGGGGCCGGAAACAGACACATCCTTACGATTCTGTGTTTGTACGTACTTTGATCGGTTTTTATCTGGAAGGTTATTACTCTGATTGAAAGTGTTCATGCATAGGGAAGCAAGACAGATTTCCTGTTATCTGAACCAATCTGAAGGTCTTCCGGCTACTATATTCATATTCACATGTGTTCCTAGAGCACCCCCTCTTTTTGTGCTTATTTGGGTTGGAAATGAAACACTGCTATATCGGTACATTGATTAAAAAAAAAAAAAAAGTCCATAGGCATAGGGCAAGAAGCGCTCCAACATAAGGATACATTCTCATCCTCATGGAGAGTGGCACGACTTACTGCCACACGAGCTTTGGCAAACCTCTGTGATGGATAGGTGAAAGCTAAACTGTAGCGTTCTGCTCCAGAAGCAGAAAAGCACATTCAAAACCACGAGCATGTGTAACTGCTAATAGATACAAGCCCTTCCAGCTGCATGCTCTGTGTCTTGCTTCATATCTTTAGATAAAGAGCCTTTTTGGCTTCTTAAAAAAGAAGCTATTTAAAAATGGTAAAAATGCAACATGTTTATCTCTGGTCTTATTCCATCTCTGGGCAACAGAGTGGCTTCCTCTCCGTTCCCACATCCAGCATCGCTGCAGGGTGCACAGCGTTAGTTTTATTGATAATATTCATCTGAGCGAGCTACACATTTCAAAAAGAGAGAGTCTGCATCCAAACCAATGGGATTCTTGCATTTTGTTTTCCAGTATTCATTAAAGCACTATAATTAGCCCAGCTGCGTGACTGTTACCATACTCCAGTGCACTCACCCATCCCTCCAAAAGGTTACTTTAAAACCTGCGTAGGCACCATTCCATACTCTTGCTCCCCCTTCAACTCCACTGCAGTAAACAGGAGTCATACATCACTGGAGGACTTTTGTATCTCACATCATAAGGCTCTTATTTTCAGTGTTGCTTTATTTCCACCCAGTGGTAAGCCCCTATTGTGCCTCTCTTGTGTTTCTTTGGTTTCTCCCAGTACTTGACCTTTTCAAGGTAACAGCGGCGTCCTGATCCTTCTCCATCCTTGATGCCGCTGCATCTCTCAAATCGAAAAAGTATCCTTTTCCATGGATTAATGAGCACGCTGGGGATTAGAGAGGGAGAACGCAGAAACTATGAATATGTGAATATGTCTCCCTCAACTTTCAAAGAAAGCATGTGGTTTATTATCATCATGTATTTAAAGAGGAATGATCTGCCCTCTTCCTAGTTTAATTCTCACATATACTCGTAATTCTAAAGGGTTATTTATGATAACTAGTAAACTGGTATTCAAGTAGTGCTTTTATAGTATTACTAATGAACCGGCGTGCTTCTCATAGTCATTTTAATACCAAATACTGAGGACTAAATATGCATGAGGATTTTGATGGAATGGTGGAGAAAGTTAAAATCTGAAATGTAATGGCTCACAGTGGCCGCTCTTATTCATCTCAAAGGTGTTGTATTGAGATGAGGTCAGGACTCTGTGCAGCCTAAATCACTCTCGCTTGGTTGGCTCTGTGTGCACCGACTGTCTGTATAGTGGATAGAACAGTTTCCTTGTAAGCAAGTTATTTAAATCTCATGGAACAAAATATCTCAATAAGATTTTAAGGGCACTGTACCTAAGGTCCTGGAAGTGCTGTGACAGTCACTTATTTTCTTACTGATTTTTAGGGAACATGTGCTTGATCACATGTGCAGAGGACACTTCAGTCACTTTGTTTGACTTAGTTGTTAAACACAACACAGCCAAACCGGTCAGACTGCCATTTGTCCCCATTTTTCTTCCACTTTTAACACAATTTAACCGGTTTAACCAGTTGGCTTTTAAACAATTTGGAGTAGAAATTTGGACTTTTCAATCAACACACTCAAAAAGACACACACACACACACACACACACAGGTTAAGGGTCAGAAAGCAGAGTGAGTGAAATCTCAGAAATACAGTACTGTGCAGAAGTCTTTGGCCGCCCCTTATTTTGTTGGGAAAATAGGAACTAGGTGCAGTGATTTACTGAAACATGTGCAAACATAAAATGAAATACAACATATAAGAGTTTGTACAATTCCAGTGAACTTGAAAGTCAATGTTTGGTATGACCGCCTTTGTTATTCAGCGCAGCTGTCTAAGGCAGCATTCTTGTCATTTCTTTAAGTAGTCTTCAGCAATAGTTCTCCAGGCTTCTTGGAGGACATTCAAAGCTCTCCTTTGGATGTTGGCTGCCTTTTGTTCCATTCTCTGTCAAGATGATCCCACACTGCTTCAATAATGTTGAAGTCCGGGTTCTGGGAAGGCTGATAGTGTTCCATTGTGTGTTTTTCATCCAGGTATGCTTTTATTGATTTTTCCAGTGTGCTCTGTGTGTGTGTGTGTGTGTTAACTCGTATTTTACTTCTTTGTAAAGTTTTATTTTGCTGTTTTTGCTGCCTTACGACATTGTAAACCTACATCTTTTCTGTTTTTGTCTTCTGCATTAAGCACATTGAGTTAAGGTATAATGAAGTGTGCTACCTCAGCCTTTCCTCCCTGTTTCCCTTTCTTAAGAATGGCTTCCTGACAGCCACCCTTCCACTGAGATCATTTCTGATGAGGCTCCAGTGAACAGTAGATGAATCAGTTGCATCTTTCAGGCCCTGTATCAGGTCTTTGCTGATTTTTTTCCCTATTTCTTGAGGACATGACTTTCAGATACTGTGTATCTGCTACTAGGCCTGCCGCTTATTCTCTTGTCCTCCAATTGTCCAGTTCCCTCAGATGTTTTAAGGACACATTACACACGGCGATGAGATTTGATGAGACACCTTGAAGGTGCAAAAATACCATCTATGTCTGTCAAACAGTGCTATCTATGGCATTTTTCATAGATTCAACTAAAGCAATGGGAACAAGTGATATGTTTTCATGACAGGCTGCTGGTAACAAAGTGTCTAAAGATGCAATTTAAATTTCACAGAGCCAACACCCAAACAATCATTCTTTCACATTCACACCTGTGCCGACTCACCTTCAATCTTTCTCTCTTCTTTTGCTCTCCGCTGTCTTCCATCAGTGTGTGTGTGTGTGTGTGTGTGTGTGTGTATGTGCATGTGTGTTTAACTCTGCTTGTGAGTTTCAGAGGCGGAGGCTCCTCCTGGCTCCATCTGCGTACCATGGAAGCAATCTAGCAATCACTCACCTGTGTGCAGTCCTGTGATTACTTACCTACTACTGAAGGCTGAAGGTCCCACTCAGTCAATGCCAGGCTTTTGTGCCTACAGTGCTGGCATAACTCAGGCTCTGCTTGCTTTGAATTTGTGCTTTTGTGAATGTTCTGTTTGCTGTGGATTTACCCGTTTCTCCTCTTGTGCAGATGTGCTGTGGGGAGAAAACTGGAGAAAATTCTCCGGAGAGACGTTTGGAATTACTTGCCTAAATGCAAATGCTGCACAGAAAGGCCCCAAGACCTTCTTGTTGTGAGGCACCAGCGCCAACTACTGCCCCACTGTGCTGCACACAGGACATATTAATGATAGTTGTTCTAGTGAAGTCTAACTGAAACCACGGTAGCATAAAAACAAACAAACTTGGACATCCATATGAAGTACCTCCATGAGTGACTGCGTGCTGCTGCTTAACAATCTTTGGTCTCCTCCTGCATGCACGTGCCTTTAAGATGGGCAGTAAACCCCAGACATATACTTTTCTGTAATTAGACTTTAATTCAGATGAACTTATGGACAGTCAGTGTAACTGGGTCCTGGTCTCGGCTACAAAACAATTATTTAAAAATATTTAGGGTAAAACTAATCTGAAGCCGTGACTTTGGCACTTAAGGCATTTGTGATATTTTGGCTTTTTTCCTTCTTCCATCAATCTAAATGAGACCAATATTTAAAAATTACCGTCAAGTTGTATTAAGAAAGACACCTATTAACATTTTTATTGATATTTTAAATGAAATGAGCCGGAGT
Source organism: Pterophyllum scalare (assembly GCA_024447675.2). Lineage (NCBI taxonomy): Eukaryota > Metazoa > Chordata > Actinopteri > Cichliformes > Cichlidae > Pterophyllum > Pterophyllum scalare. Next base: position 54,111 of record JAMQGT020013139.1, on the reverse strand, counting down.
GTAATGGTCCCTTGGGCAAGTAATTCTACTGTGTGCAGTCCTGAAAAGAACAGGAGTGAACAGGAGGTGGTGTTTTTTCTCACTCTCACATCTGCCAGACTTAATTTGCATGCTTTCATTTTCATTGCATGCAGAATGCGTCTCAGAGTTAATATTTCTGTCTTTGGAAATCATCGCTATCAAGTCACAGTGTGATGACCCACCTTTCAGTTTGTCTTTGTAGATCATGAGACCCTGAAGAGACCTAGCCAGCCTGGCTGTCATCAGGGGTTGATTGTGGCCTAGAGAATATAAGGAGCAGACCTGGCTGCTCTTTGTCCCTCTTCTCTTCTCCTTCACGTGGCAGACAGCCTCCTGGGGTGATGGATTCTGTCTCACTGCTCACTCATCCTGGTACATGTAACTGATTCATTTGCATTGTCTTTTGTAGGTAGCAGACGTTAACTCTTAATGTTGCTTGTGTGGACTCCCTCGTTTGATTCCCTCCATCATTACACTAATTGATTTGAATCACTGAACACGTACACAAAACACTCTATGAGCTCAATGTTTCACAGTTTGCCAAACAAATGACATGCCCTGAAGCTACACACACGCACAAACTGCAAAACAATCCATGATTGGAATTTTTTTTCCCCAAAACTAAAGGGACGGGGCAAGGAACAGGCAGCCCAGGGGAAAAGCTGAATTCATTCTGAATTGTCAGGCAAACAAGGTTACTACCCAAAGGACACTCAGACTCATTTTATAAGCAGCTCCACTTTATCACTACACTTTGGGAAATGAGTTCCAAGAAACCTGACTGATATTAAATATTACCTGGATCCACCCTGTTAGGTTTAATTATGTACAAGGGAAAAAAAGAAGAGATAACGTCACACACACAGAAGCCACAACCGTGGCCAAATCACTCATCTTGGGTAATGTCTGACTAATAGACTAATAGCTATGGTTAGATAGTGTGGTGCTGATTCCTAGAACAGCCAGTTTTTCTCTCCATCATGGAAAAGTCCTAAATAGCATTCAGCCTGTTAAAAAGCCAGTATGCTACAAGTCTTAAGCTAGTGCTCACACATTACTTCAAGATCTTCCTGAAGCTGTGACGTGGCAGCCGTCTGTAATAGTTCAGCAATAAGAGTAATGAAAAGATTGCATTACTTCCAGCCCTAGCTCTTGAAATCCTCAATAAACGATAACAACCTTTTCATTTTGGCTTCTATCTGATAGAGCAAATGATGCTTGAAATCTTTCTTCTCCCTTGCAGAATAAAAAAAGTGCACTCAAGCATGCCCGATTCATTGCAGGAAAAGGTGAGAACGAGACACAGCATTTCTAATTCATAAAAAGCACTCTGCACTCATTGGAAACCACTACAAAAATGGTGCTCTGATATGCATCAAATCAAGCAAACAAGCTCCACCTCCAGCACAGATTTGCACGGAGCTGGCCATATAGAGCCTGGGCCTGATTACGAATTCCCGAACGCTGCATATGCAATTGGGTTTTGAAGCCGCAGAGATTAACCTGCATGACTTTCCTAATCAAATTGGCTGTGTAGCCATTATTTCCACTGATGACAATCCGCTGAACAAACGGAGAGGGAATTAGTGTCACAGGCAACAGAAAACATTAGTTATGTACAGCCTGAACACACTTTACGCTACGAGGATGTCACAGTGTGACATAAAATGAGGACTAAAAGTTAGGAAATGAAATGATGAGCCTCTGCTGCTTCTGATTGCGACCCTTCTTTTAGGGAATTTTTCTTTAGGCCCCACTGAAGCCCAGTACCCAAACACAGGCATTTGTTAAAGTTAGAGTTGCCTAATGAGATTTTACATTCATTATTGCCACCCAAAACAAATGTTGTTGAATTCTTGAGGCCTAAAAAAAACACATTACAGTTTTTTGTTTCTTTCAGAATTTGAAACCTCCTTTTTCCTTTGACCTTTGCCAACATAGAGTTGATACAATATTCAAAATATTGACAGCACACACACAAAATGCTACATTTTATTAGACTGGAATACCCTTGTATCTGTTTGCTTTGTATTGCTTGTCGTGTGCCTGACCTTTGAATAAGAATTCAAAGGCCAGGCACACATTTAGAGGTTACATGCAATTTAATAATGCTAAGATTGAATGTCTGCTGTCAGCTGTCTTGCCAGTTGTCAGCACCCCACCTGTCTGCTGGGAGTTGCACTTGTGGGATCTGAAAGTCTGGCAGGAGCAGAAACTACCGAGTTATCCCGCCCTGACTCGTCCTCACCTACGCCTTTCACTGGCCTCGCCGCTGCTGCTGGCAGAACTCGATAAACCTGTGAGTGTTTCATTTTCCAACGCCTTTGTGTTGGTTGGTGCTAATGGAGCACCAACCAACACAAAGGCTGTCAGGAGAGAAGAAGAAAGGCAAACAGCAGACAGGAGAAAGGAGTTTACTTTCTGACATGGAAGCAATCACCATCCACAAGGAAATGCTATACAAGCGTATAAAGTCTGCCCGCGTTATGAAATATATCACAAGGAGGCAGCAAACAGAATTAAACAAAGGCCGCCTGACATCCGAAGCAGGCACGGCAGATTGCTGTGGAGTTAGATGGATCTGAGTAACCTTTCAAGTAGGTAAATGCGGCATTATGAAACAAATAGGCTGCCAGTTTAACTTGCTGTATTTGATAGTGTGAGAGTAAATGCAAACACTGAAAATGAATCGCTTTGACACAGCGCAGCAACATAACCGGTTCAAAAAGAGATTTTGTGCACTTCAGCAGGTGTTTATATGTCCTTCTGGATTTCTGTCTGTCTGTGGAGACATTTTGCTAACACAGTAATGTCACAGCTGTGCCAGATGCAGTAATAACACTTTACAGATGTGTAGCTGAGATAAAAAATGAAGGCCGGATTTCAAAGAAAGTCTGAAATTGGTGTCAGGCACCCCGATTTCTCAAGGAATTTGGGGGTGCCTGACACCAGAAGTAGTTTTTGCTGCATATCTCCAAATTATGGAATAATTTGAGAACAATGTTTCTCAGCGTAAAGTTTCTCATCATCTGCAGTACATAATATTATCAAATGATCCTGAGAATTTGGAGGAATCGCACAAAGGACAAAGGACAAGGCTGAAAATCAATATTGGATGCTCGTAATCTTCGGGCCCTGCATTAAAAGCAGGCATGATTCTGAGATGGAAATCACTGCATGGACTCATGAATACTTCCAATGTCTGCGAACCATGTCATTCACAAATGCAGGCTAGAGCTCTATCATGCAAAGAAGAAGCCATTTGTGAACCTGATCCAGAAATGCTGCTATCGCCTCTGAGCCAAAGTTCATCTAAAATGGACTGAAGCAAAGTGGAAAACTGTTCTGTGCTCAGATCAGTTTGAAATTGCTTTTGGAAAACATGGATGTGGCATCCTGTGAGCGAAAGAGGGGCGTGACTGTCTGGCTTGTTATCTGCACTCAGTTCAAAAGCCTGCATCTCTGATGGTGTGGGGGTGCAGCGTGCCTTGGCAGTTTAATACTTTTCAGCACTGATGCCTTTCCAGATGTGTAAAGTAGTAGAGCAACACATGCTCCCATCCAACCACTTTTTCAGGGAAGGCCTTGCATATTTCAGCAAGACAATGCTCAACTGCATCCTGCAGCTATTACAACAGCATGGCTTCATAGTGGAAGAGTCCCGGTGCTGAACTGGCCAGCCTGCAGTCCAGATCTTTCACCAACTGAAAACATTTGATGTATTATGAAAAAAAAAATAAAAAACTGTGACAAAGAAGATCCAGGACTGTTGAACAGCTAGAACCCAAAATCCGAGAATTAGTCCAACATTCAGATATGAGAAACATGACTCCAAATGAATGATGTTATTCTGAGACTGCTACATGTGTAAACAAGCAACTATTTACTTACAAATTCACCAGTGCCCCCAGTTATCCATAAATGTTGGTTGCATTCAGTCCAGTTATTACAGATTAAAGAAAAGGTGCCTTGGTAAAATCAGTTTTTCTAATCAGCACTACACACTAAAACAGCAGAGTAATGAGCACCAAGGCAGAATCATTCTTTATTTAAAGCGATCCATATCTGGTCAAGGGCTCGTTCAGTGTCTTTGAGCTTATTAGCTGAATGTTAGCAGGTGGGATGTGTCACATGCTATCGCTGATCGAGGTTGCAAGAGTGCAGAAACTGTCACTGAGATTCAATTGCAGTGTTCAACAGTAATGCATCTCTATAGATTGAGTGATTCCTGAAAAATCATGATTAGAACTGACTGATTAGTAATTACACGTACAAGTGAAAAATAAATGGGCAAATATTTAGCAATTTTATAGCAAAAAAAAAAAAAAGCCTTTCTGATGAAAAGATCTGTAGCATTTCTGTTTTTATAGTAAACTGCACATCTTTCAGCTTTTGATTGCTGTTTACAAGACAAATCAAGCAACTTGAAAATGTCACTTTGGACTCCTGGAAACTGGCTGGTATTAGTTTTTTTAATTCACTTTTGCAGTTTAGAGAGAGAGAAAAAAAACCTCAACATGCATCAGTGTTATTTCCATGATGTGTTTTCAGTCATTTTCCCATCACTATGAACACTGAACAATAAGTCAAGAGTTCGCACATGAAATTCTCATCAACTTGGACTTGAGCGTGACTCTGCAAGTCTTCTGGGGAATCGCCACATCAGGAGGGAACACATGCACCAAGCACAACCTTCGGTCAACATCGGTAGAAGGATCTTCTGCTTATGATTTGACTATTGTTCAGTCTTAAAATATTATTGAGTCTATCTTTGGAAACATGGTTTTTATTGTCTCATCCCCCCCCCCCTTAGACTTTATTGATCAGTAGGCTTTGGGAAATTCCCAGTAGTATTCTGTTCTATCTACTTTTGAGGTGTTTGGTGTCTAATCAATATTTACATATTATTATTATTATTATTATTATTTATTTATTTTAAAAAAAAAAGGTAACTCAGGGGTTAGAATCAGAATAGACTTCATGTACGCTTCCTGTTTAATGCATTTGTAGGTGAAACAAGGCAGGCGAGACAAAAAATTACACTGGAGCCAAATATCATTTGTTATAACATTTTTAGGTAGTTTATTTTCTTTTTATGATAAAAGCCATTTAGGACAATCACACCAAGACTGCCGAACGAGATTGGTTTGTAGTATATTGCACATTTGACAGACCAGCCCTATGATCACAGCAACATTTGCACCTTGGTAACAAAGTACCACAAGCAAACTGAATCTAAGAAAATGACTTCGGCATTCAATTTTAAAAGGATTGTTTCTGAAACGCGGATACTTCCCCACCACCCCAACAATATCCCATTAATTTTTTTTTCTCCGCATTTCTTGGGAGGTGGTATTGGTGCTGACGTGAATGGCAGAGCCCGGCCCCTGCTTTAATCTGAGAGAAAAAGTCCAGATGCAGAGAAAGAGGCAACAGACTGGATCTGCGCGGCCGGAGCGCAGAAGCGTCAGGGGCGCACCGGGAGAGGGACTCAAAGGAGCGCGGCGGCAAAGCTGGTTAACGCTGTACAAACAAATTTAGATACATTTAAAATATACACCAATATAATATACAATACTAGGAAGGGGATTAACAGAAATCTTAAGACAAAGGTACAGGAGACCGAAAAATACCACCTGCAGGAACGCTGATGGAAACGCACCACACTATTAACCCCCTGCCCAGAGCCTGCAACAGGTCACTTTGGTAACGTTTCACCTTAATCTGAAGAGCAAAGCCTAAATCATGAACTTGTCAGAGTCTGTTTGGCTCTTGGAGGAGCCCTGGAACCTCAGCAGTGTGGAGGAGGAGGAGGACGAGAAACTTTTATTCGGGATCGGCACGGATAATTTCATCACGCTGCTGGTTTTCGGGCTCATCTTTACGCTCGGCGTGCTGGGCAACTCCATGGTGATCACCGTGCTGGCCCGGAGCAAACCAGGAAAACCGCGAAGCACCACCAACATTTTCATCCTGAACCTGAGCATAGCGGACCTCTCTTACCTGCTCTTCTGCATCCCCTTCCAGTCCACTATCTACATGATGCCGACCTGGGTGCTCGGTGCATTTATTTGCAAATTCATCCACTATTTCTTCACCGTTTCTATGCTCGTGAGCATCTTCACTCTGTCCGCTATGTCAGTGGACAGATACATTGCCATCGTTCACTCCAGAAAGTCGTCCTCTATTCGGGTGGCGAAGCACGCTCTGATTGGGGTGGTGGTGATTTGGATACTCTCCCTGGCCATGGCTGCGCCTATCATGTATTATCAGAACATTTTTCAGAGAGGGGAAAATCACACCTTTTGCTGGGAAGTGTGGCCAGATCAAAGCCAGAAGAAGATCTACGTGGTTTGCACGTTTATCTTCGGTTATGTGCTGCCTCTGCTGCTGATTTCTTTCTGTTACGCAAGGGTAAGAAAAGCTTTTCACATGGGTCAGGGAATAAATAAATAAATAGAGGAATTACTGCCAAAACAATGTACATCTTACTTCTGTATTCCTCGTTTACAGGTGTTAAATCACTTGCACAAAAAACTACGAAATATGTCCAAAAAGTCAGAGGCATCAAAGAAAAAGGTATGTATTATGGCAGTGTGTTGGATGGCTGGGTGTTGGGGAATAGCCATTATATTCATAGGACTGAATAATTTTTTTAAAAAAAGGATTGTAACAAAGGGCAACCACACTGGCCTTCACGGAAATAGCTTCCATATCAGGACCAGCTTATTTCACTGCTCACTAAACTTCACCCCCCCCCCTTTTCTTTTTAAACTGACCTGGTTTGAGTCAAAGCAGAGGTTGGATGGATTTGGCCTTTAGAAAGACTCATATGAGAACTGCTGACCACAGTCCAGCTTTGATGATTTGGTGGGAGACTAGACTGCCATACAGTGAATCATTAACTTTTCCTTGTAGCCTGAATAATAAATATAAATGCAATAATGCCTACTATTAACCGGTACACTTGAGCAAGGTAGCCAAAAGGCAATGTGCAATCAAACTGCCATCTAGACTTTATTATGCCCTGTGGAGGTCGTTTAGCTTTTCCTGTGAGTAGCTATCTGCAGTCACCTACCTGATTACAGTCCTGTCTGTCTGTTACATGTCACAACATCCGATAACTGCTTACAGCGTTATAAAACCAGGAGTATGGACTCCTGGTTGGTTGGGAGGGGATGGATTGATGTGCTTTCATGTGCACCTCTCCACAAATGTGCTTTTATGACACGAAACTTAAACAGCCATAGAAGGTAAATTGGGAATTTCTGATGTTCTGATGATTTATTGTGTTTGCTGTGCCGGGAATTCAATGAGAGATCGTCACACCAATAACTTTGTGATAAACAGTCAGCAAACAGGTGATTAAACCTACTGTAGACTGTAAAATGAATGTCAGAAGAGAGTGTTTTTTACACACTTTAATGCTGCATAGGGAATCAGCAGCTGCAGTGAGGAACATACAAGCTGGTGTCATACTGGATTGTCCAGTGTGTCTTAGGATAAGTGTTCAGTGATAACCCCCAATCCCTGTAGAATCACTGAAAAATGAAAAATGCATGCACTTTATTACTTTCATGTGTATTATTTAATCTTTCTTAATGCAGGCAGGTTCGAAGGGGTTTAGGATAGGTATGCTTTTATATCAGAAAAGCAAATATAGCAGGAGGTGGCAGCACTATGATAGCAGCCCAGCAGCCGAATTCGTCACTTTTTCGAGTGGTGCGAAATTAAGATAAAGGCAGATGCTGCAGAGAAAACACATTTTCAAGTGGAAACAAATTTTGGACTGAAACCTGTTCTGTTACAGGTACAATGGTGATTCAGATCCCTGGCTGCTTTCTCAGCACCCTAAATGAAAAATGAACCAGGCTTGTATCACTAGTTTAGCTCATATTGTGTGAATAATAATCTGGGCTGTAGTTTGAAGTGTTGGTGAGTATGTTTTATACAGTAGGTTAATTTAAAAAAAATCTCTTATCTGTCCTTTAAAATATGCGGGAAGGAGGTGGAAGCTGCTATTAGGTCCCTCTGTATAGAAATATATAGACTGCTAACTTCCTACCTGGAGTAACTGCTGCAGTAAGGTCCTGGCAGAACATCTCAAGGGGGGAAACAGCATTTGGTGATGTCCGTGGGTTCTACACTTCTTGCAGTCATTGACTGCAAATTTTCATCCAAGTATTAAAAATTATTAAAAAAAACAATCTTTAGTCAATGCAAATTGTTTATTAAACCTCTTGAATTAAAGATGAAAGTGCACCTCAATCACAAACTGACTGAGACTGAATTGACTGTGGTGGTGTGCAGAGGCAAAGCTACAGAAATCTCATCTTTGTCCAACAAACCATTCAATTCAATTCAATTCAATTTTATTTATATAGTGCCAAATCACAACAAACAGTCATCTCAAGGCGCTTTGTATTGTAGGTTCAATAATACATTGTCAGTACAATAACACAGAGAAAACCCAACAGTCAAAATGACCCCCTGTGAGCAAGCATTTGGCAACAGTGGGAAGGAGAAAACTCCCTTTTAACAGGAAGAAACCTCCAGCAGAATCAGGCCCAGGTAGGGGCAGTCATCTGCTGTGACCAGTTGGGGCTGAGGGGAGAGAGACAGGACAAAATACATGCTGTGGAAAAGAGCCAGAGATTAATAATAACTAATGATTAAATACAGAGTGAAGTATAAACAGAGTAAATAAGGTGAATGAAAAGAAAAAGTGCATTATGGGAACCCCCCAGCAGTCTAGGCCTAGAGCAGCATAACTACGGGGTGGTTCAGGGTCACCTGATCCAGCCCTAACTATAAGCTTTATCATAAAAAATCATGGACCTAACTCTTTTGTCTAGAAACACCCAATTTCTTAGGCTCAGAATTACAACTCAAAACCTGACTTGAAGCTTATAATCTGCAATGAATTTATAGTATAGATGATATTATGTAAGCAGATTATTTATTGTTTGACCCGTTGTCAAAAATAATCCCAGAAATGACCCACCAATGAAATCTCTCAGCAAGGCTAGCTCCCCACTGTTTCTAGTTTGTATGCTAAGCTAAACTGAGAGGTATCGGAGTAGCGTCAACACATCAGCACATTTACCAAAACGCTGAATTCATCTTTTAAGCCTGAAACATTTCATGTCCAGTCAAACTTGTGGGTTGCACTTAACCAGAGTATTACAAACACCTCGTTATGAGCTTTTAGCTTATCTGGCCATGGCCATCTAGCTTATGGCGTGCCATGGCGAGGCACCTGTCCGTCGGTCCCACCACAATTCACATGAGTTTCTGCTCCTCTTAGAGTTCCGGTTAGATGTTAGTGAAACAATTTTAGTTTGTTCTGGATATGACTTCTTGTCTTCTTAGTGGATTTTAGTTCTCATTAGGTACATTATACAACACGCCTAATAAATGACAGTAAAACTTTTCTTTCTGTGCTTCATCCATTACACAGACTTGTGACTTCTGATGGATAACGAGCCAGATGAGCTAATATGTAATTGGCAGCCTGGTTTCAATCTTCTCTTTCATACTATTAGCACATATAAGTCATATTGGCAAATGTTTCTTTCCATAAGAAATGAAATAAATTGGATCTGGTGAAAAGTAATGTGTTTAACTTAGGTCTCAGCTGCTCTCTGCCAGGCCTGTGAAGTATATTGTTAAAAGCAGCTGGGATGACCAAGGTTATTCCCATGGCTGTGGTGAAATACAACAAATCTTCTTATCAACTTCAGCCTCACAGTGATGGAATCACGCAGCCTTCAAAAGTCACAACACCAGACAATGCCGACACCAAATCTAGCCAACCATGGGGAACATAAACCTTTAAGCATTTCTGCAAGGTCTTTGCAACAAAACTGTCACATGTATAGAAATCCTTTTTGGTGTGATGTTGTGTTCAGACAGGAAAAAAATGTAATTTAATTTTCACAAGAGCTCTGGAGCTTATTTTACTGAGCAATAATGTCTGGATGTTTTCTCTGTTTGGATCCAGAGGTTGTAGAGCCACAAGTTAATCTGTGTTAGGTTTACGAGTTTATGCAGACAGAGCACACAGATGGCTGCGGATAATTACAAAAATAAATATTTGGCCAAGTCATTTTGAAATTATTTAAGAACACGTGTAGGCTGTAATGGGCGCAGCTGATGCTTCAGAGACTAAACTGTGCTACTGGCTTCTAGAGTAATCTGAAACAATGCTGAATGAGTCGTAGAAAGCTGTAAATTACTACTGATGATTAGCATCCGAGATCCCACATGTAGTCGACATAAAGTCAGTAATCTTACGGAGAGAGCAAAAATATAGCACAAACTCACTAAACAACACGACATCTTTATGAAGAAAAGTCATCTTTGTGTCCATTTTTGACTTTGCAAACTTAATTACCCTTGGATTGTTAATTAAATCAGTCATTTAAAGGATTTTAGTGATGAGCTAGCAGCTTGAGAAGCCTTCCTGCCTGTCTGCTGCTGCTGTTTACAGTAGCCTCACTGATGCCTCTCACTGGGTTTAGGTGAAGATATGAATTTGTTATGGACACCATCCAAACAAAACACTGCTGCTCTAAAACTGTGGGAACTTCTTCACAGTCACTGTGCATGTGTATTTGGGATGGGCAGATTTTTTCGGGCTAATACTCATATCAGACTGAAATAAGGCTGATAGATAAAATGCATTTTTTTAAAACTAATATTTCTTGTAACTTATCAGTGCTACACTTTATTGTGAGGAGATCTTCAGGTTGCATAATGAGCATGGGACATTTCATCAGACTGCACAAATATTTGCCCTCACGCGTTATCGTTATTGCCATACTGGGGCATTAACATGGGTGGTACAACTTAGCTGTAAACAGCATTAAAATAACAGTGCCTTCTAAAGCCCCTGTTGTGAACATGTTGCCTGTGCACACATCCAGCCAGCATTGATCGGTATTATCTGGAGTCAGGTTACTGGGTGAAATATCTGCGTCTTTCACTATGCCCACCAGCTAGCAACAATGGTGGGTACACAGCGGGGTACTTGTAAGTTTTCTTGAGTCACAGAAATGTGGCTCGTCACGAAAATGCTTTCAGAATGTAAAACAGTAAAAATGCTGCGTCTCAGAATGCACTCAGATCAGGTGAAATGCCTCTGTACTCTACTCATTTATTTTCTCTTTACATGTCATTCCTGACGGCTACATGCTCAGGTGGTTGGCTTGTTATTATCTCTAACTTTTATCTTCAGGAAACTAGGGAATCAAAATTTCTAATTCAGGCTTTTTAACATTTCTGTTATCTGCGATGAGAACTAATTAGTCCTGCAGTACCTCAGAATGCAGAGGAGGGGGCTCGGCAAATCAAGGAGCATGTAATTAGTTTTCTTTCTTTTTTTCTTCATGGCGACACTGAAGCTGGAACCTTTAGCGTCAGTGATAGTCTTTTCTTAAAATAATATCCATTAATTTGTTCTTATGTAAAGTTTAATTGCCATAACTGTTGCATAATTTTACAAGCCTTGGCTGTAGGTACAGAGACATGTTTTTGACACATCAAGGGGATGAAATGCCTTCAGTGACTCATCAGGTGTCGGGTGAAAAGACATTTACAGCATGCCTGCTTATGCAGGGCTTTTAGGACTTACTTAAAAGTATTTAAGCAGCCGTCTGAGGTCAGAACATTTGACCTGTTGTTTTTGTTTGTACCAGTTCTTTGCCCAGTGCCCACACACACTAACTGTTCAGGGCACTGTGCTCAAGCTGGTTGTTTTCTAATTGGTAAATGTGCGCGAGGCTCCCTAAACCTTATGGATGAAGAGCTTTATGGTTGGGTCATGGTTGGAATCAGATATATGGATTAAAGAAGTATGCCACATCCGTGTGTTATTGCGCAACCGAATAATTATAACAAACAAACCAGCATTTGCAAATGAGGATCATCCAAACACGCACAGTGAACTGTCAGAAGGATAATAACACTTATGTGATGCTGATTATTAAGGATCTTGAGGCCCTTTTTAGTATGAATCACAAGCAAAAAACAAAGGCTGTGGCATCATACTGTTATAATATTATTGATGTAAAGTAGCACTTCTCAGTATTTACTAGTCTAATTTTACCCCGAGCCGTGCACAGTTTATAAAACTGTTAAATGTAAAGAGGGCATGAGAAGGAGCCATTCATGTGACATCCTCAGGCCACAGAAAAATAAATTGTCAATACAGAATATCAGTTCATTCTCTTTGGAAGTGTTGTCCTTTTCCCATCCCAAATCTTCTGAAGCACACTGTAGTTTGGTTACTAATGGCGGTTGCCAGCAATGCCTGAAGTCAAAGCCTGCTTGCGATCTGCAGCTGTGTGGAGAGAAAGAATGCAGTGATACTTCTGCTGCTGTCAAAATCTAATAAATATTGCACCAAGATCAAAAACGCTAATTAGATGGTTAGCAAAAATACAGTCACGCATAATGATTCTCAAGCAATACGCACTAAAAAATGAGCACGGCCTCACGCGCTCTCACTGAAGGGCATGGGCTCGGAGACCTGTGTCATTACAGCCCTGATTAGAGGGATATTAAGAATCTCATACAATTTTCACAATGTGGATTAATTCCAAACAGTCCACTATCTCATCACTGACTTTGCGAGCTTTATTCTTCTATCCTAAACAAGGCTTAGAACCTAAATAGAGTATTCAAATGTGTATTTATTCTCCCTGTGGGCACTGACAAAATCTTATCTGTTCTCTTCCTCCTTTTTGGATCCCAGACTGCTCAGACGGTGCTTGTGGTGGTGGTGGTGTTCTGCTTGTCTTGGCTCCCTCATCATGTAGTTCACCTCTGGGTGGAGTTCGGGACCTTCCCGCTGAACCAGGCCTCCTTCGTATTACGGGTGGCTGCTCACTGCCTGGCGTACAGCAACTCGTCAGTCAACCCGGTCATCTACGCCTTCCTGTCGGAGAACTTCAGAAAGGCCTATAAGCAGGTGTTTAAATGCCAGATTGGTACCGGTGACTCCCCGCTCAATGACATCAAGGACATTCGCAGCAAAGCGGATACGCCGCCCTCGACTAACTGCACAAATGTTTGACTTACTGTGGTTGAGAGTTAGTTATCCCTGCTGTCACACTGAAGCGCACTGCAAGTCATGGCGACAGAGCCATCAGACATGAGTGGGTGCGTGTTTTTGATGGTGGCTTGGATATCGCTAAAGCTGTAATATTCCACACAAGCGCTGTTTATTTTACCTGGACTAGGGGGGATATGGCACAAGTGGCTGCAGGACATCATTATTCCCTCTTTGGTCCATCTGTGTTTCCTACATCTCTTCTTTGATTAAAAAAATAAAATAAAAATGTGGCTTCTGAAATTGAGAAAAACCGTGTGTCCTCTGCAGTGAACTCTCTTAGAAAGCAGACACTGAATATATTCAGGTCAGTGTATTTAAAACAGTATAGGGTAAAGATAAAAGTTTTGTTACAGTTCCAATAAGTTGATATTTTTCATAAAAAGTAAGAATTGCATTAAAAGAGGCAACACATATATATACCTGTAAAATGGTTTGTGTTTTGTAGCTTGTAGAGTTTTGCAGTTTTTTGATGGCTAAATGAGAAACTAGTAATACAGTCCAGCCTAATTTACATGTTGGAAACTACATTTAGCTTAGCCTGCTAATGTTACCTTTGCAGAGTTGAAGGGTGATTCCTTAGATGAGTCTGCCCTTTTGCTTCATACAGGTGTGTAGGATATGAAGATCTTACATATGCCTAATATACTGTGAATTCCTGGTAAATTAGCACTAGCTTGGAATTAAAAGCACGGCTTAGTGAGCAACAAAACAACACAGATGGAAAAATACATTTTTGTTTCAAGTTAGGCTTGATGAAGGTTGGCTCATTTTTAACTCTGTAGTGCAGAACTTTAGTCTCTGTTGTCTGCTGTCTAAAACGAGAGCCAAAACTGGTTTACTGGGAAATTCAGGTGCCTGAAGGCTTCGCTGAACATGTTTGGCCATGGCTTGAATGTAAACCTTGTTGTCCAGCTTTGGGGTTTAAGAGTCTGTCTGGATTTCCGCTGAACTACCGAACTTGCTTTGGAATAATCTACAAGGAAAATTCAGACTGTTTACCACTACAGACAATATTTTTGTGTAACTGGCCCCTGGAGTGCAGTGAGCGGTCACCAGAGCCAAGGCCATCTGTTTGTGGGCAGCAAATAGCCGGATGTACCTCCCACTGGGGAAAAAGTATATAAACTGCAGCTTGGGAATTTGTTGAACTAAAACATTTTCTTCATTTTTTTCTTTAATTTTTGCTACTTACATAAGTTAAAATGTATCTGTGTGTGTTTTTGTTAAATCAGGTACGTCCGAGCTGTGTTCTTTAAGAACCGTAATAATGAGTAATGTTTTTCAAATCAGCTGTCCATCACTGCTGATGGGCTTTCACTGTAGTTTTTTTTTTTTTTTTTTTTTTTACACTGCACTCTGCACGAGAAAGCACGAATTTCAAATAGAGTTTGGTTGTAAATATCAAAAGGTAAAACTCATATTCAAGTATACGGTTTTCAGATTGTGGTGTGCTGTATCAATCAGCCTGGCTGCTGAGTGTACCGATGCTTGATGCGTCCTTTCTGGTAGCCGTCTTTGTAACCAAGAAAACAACAGAACAATGGAAATAAAGAAATTAGATGTTGTATACTATGTGCGATGTGCCAAACCTCCATATAGCAGCTTTACCTCAGTACAACAAAATTAATAAATCTAAAGAAGATTAGACCTTCAGAAACAGTATAGCTCAGTATTTTATGTAACCACATGTTAGATTTTGTGCCACTGCACCAACTTTCTCTTGAGGGCAGCAAGTAATCAGGGTCATCTCGCCCTCCCGCTCAGAGAGGATCTTAGATGTGAGAGTCGAGGGTTTTTCTGACAGAGCAGAGGGGGTGCAGCTGACGACTTTGCTCACTGCATCGCTGACTGCACAGATAATTTTTCCCACAAAGGACTCAGGATTGTTGGTTTTTTTGAGGGAGGTGTGGGGAACGTGGCTGTTGGTTGAAATTATGCTTGACACCAGTTTCCATACAAAGAGATCATGAACATGTTTTTCTAAAGAAGACTGTATTTCCAATTTGATGTCACTTTGGATCACATCTCAGTTCAGGAGAAGAAGATCAGAGTATTGAGAATAAAAGTTTACAGCTTTTATTCTGCTTTGTGTACCAATCTATGACTTAGTAAGTTTTCCTCATTAAGCATAACTCTGTAAGCTTTTCATTTCTAGGTCCATCAGAATGAAGCCTTGCTATCACCGCGCTCACTGTGGTATTCACTATTTCATGAGTAAACTGAATATACCGCAACTGTAATTTGAAGGATATATTCTTAAATGTTATATTTTGGAAATGTACATTTATATATTAAACTTTTGTTGTTTTTTTCTCCTAAATTCAGCTATTCCATGTTTTAAAAAGTAAGACATTTTTTCAAAAAAAAAAGAAAAAAAGGAAAAAAAAAAGAAAGAAAATAGCAAAAAGAAAAATTAAAAAGAGTATTGTAGAACCAAATGCACACACATACCACTGAGTGAGGAAATGTCATCAAGGTGCTTGTTCTTATTGTAGGTTTCTTGAGTGACTCACATTTTCCTCCATTATTTTCACTTACATCATGAAGCTTGTACAGTTTGTTTGGTGCTTTTTGTTTATTGTGGTTGCCCTGGCTCGTCTTTTAACTGTGATTCCTGTATTAAATCAGCTGTGCTATAAAAACAAAATATGACAAGAGGAAAAACAGTTATAACTCACTTTGAAGTATAACAATATCTGGATTGTATTTTGAAATATATCCAGGCTTTTGATTGTGTCTTATGCAGTGCTGTCGGTATGATGAAGTCATATTAAACTCTGGCATTTTCCCTGGTGAAATCTTTTTATTCCATAAACAACAGCGGCTCACATGTTTGAAATCCCAGTGTGTTTTCCTGCAAATGAAACTCGTACATCCCACGAAAGCTTGTCATTTATAAAAGGAGTATTTCCTTCAGCCTCATTCACACCCCGCACCAACTCTCACCTACGCGACAGCTAAAAGAAAGAAAACCAAGGAGTAGATCGCCAACAGTTGAGATCCCTTCAGAGTTTGTTATTGTGGACTTTGGAGTGCATTTCCATCCACTGAGCCCAATGATCTGAAGACACCCCCCCTTTTATTTGGCAGTGATGCCTTGTACTGTAAATATCTAGTGTTTTCAAGGTGACTAGAACAGTAATATTTTAACCCCCTTTAAAACATCAAGTGCATTCACAGGTGTGCTGCTGCAATAAAAATCACCCAAGGGAATTTTGTTTTTTGTTATTGCTATGAAAATCAGCACCAGCGGAAACGAGGGAAATGGCTTCTGTCAGCTTTAATAGAATTGCGAAGGCTAATACTAAACAGAATCAAACTGGGAATTTGAATTTCTTTTGTATGAGGCTGGATTGTTGGGGTGGCTGGACTCTATGAGGGGTCTGGGAAGTAGCAATTTTTGTTGTCTCACCTTGCCCAACGCTTTTATTCAGATCAAACACCTGAAAAACAAGTGATGTCGCCATCAACTTCAGCTGCCTTTTGCATTAATCAAATATTTAATGTGCACAGAAATGAGATCCCACCCACAGTAATAATCTGCCCGTCCGATGAGAACAGTAAAAAGTAAAATGCATATGCTGTGCCTTCCTACTAGACATGTGAAAGGTGTGAGTTTGCTTAGTTAATGCTTCCTCTTTTACATCATCGCCAAATCACAACACTTTCTCACCCATCAGGTGCAAACGCAGCTGAGTAAACTGCAAGCCCTGATAGTTGCCAGGTGCACCCCCCCCCCACAATCCACTTCTGTTTCACGGATGAGTTTGCATGTTTTGCAAGTTGGTTGTTTCTAAGTAACTCGCATCCTAACTTCCTGCACAAGTGCACTGAGCCACTGTGTAGCTTTCCCGCCTTAGCTCCCCCACTGACACTGGCCATTACCTAACATTTTCAAAAAGACCATGTTTTTTTCTTAAGCAGAAATGTATTAGTTGATCATAGGACACTCTGACCCTGTGTGTCTAATAGTCTCATAGGTGAAAGAAAATACTCGAAATTCAGACTAACAGACGAGGTGTACAATGAATCAAAGTGACTTCAATAGGAGATTTAATAAAGGCTGGCAGGCAAGCTAGTAGATGCTAAGGCATGAGGGGCAACAATCTGGCTGGTTTATACTGAGGGGACAGTGACTGAGTGGGAAGCAGGTGTGTGGTAAAGCTGAAGATCAGGCGTTACTGCAAGTAAGGAGGGGAGAAAGTCAGGTGACTGAATCTGAAAGTAGGTCTGAGGGTATCTGATGGATAAATGGAGAAAAGAAGGCTGGAGTTAAGCGCGCGAGAGAGGAACCAAGACAGTTAATATGCTGTCACTGGCAAATCACAGCTCCCAAATCTCTGATGGAAGCATTAAAGTCGCCAAGTTGTTTTGCGATTAACGTGGGTGCCAGCTTTCTAAGAAGGAAGAAGAATGTGCAGAATGCAAAATGCACCGTCTCTAGTTCTGCTGTAGCAATTTTAATACCTTCTTTAAAAATGAATCCACTTTGAGTCCATAAACTAACTGCAGTGCTACTTGAAGTCCTCTTTTAAGTAAAGCCTCACAAAGCTGTGCTGTTGAGGCCAATGGAATTCCATAAAGGTGAACCGTATAATGTCAAGGTAAAATAAGACACCGTCACAGAGACAGATGTTTCTCAATGTGAAAATAATCTCAGTGCAAAGTTTTGTTGGCACCAGACAAACACAAGTCCACAGAGTAAGTCCTCTGATTGCCATTCCTAATTAAATACACTGTCATGGAGAAAATAACCTGCCTGCTAAAACAAATTCATTCTCACACAGCAACACATTTTGATTTATGGCTTTAATGGCCGTCTGATGATGACGTGGATGTCTTGTCTTGTTATAAGCCTGGCCTCAGTCACAGGGTGGATTGCTCGTCTAGCTCTTCCATTGTCCGTTTGTGGAGCTGTGCACCTCCACAGAAGCACCCACTGCTGGCCCCTGAGTTTACATGCTTACTTATCGTCCAGTATCATTAATACATGAGCGCGAATGCAACAGACGTCAGCTCCATTTATAAATCATCTTTTCCATTCATGTTTGCCTGCTTGAATGGCATCCATTCATTCAACCGTTGCTGACGTCAAGGCGACCGTATTCCTGCCTTAAAAGCATCACTGCCTCTGATGCAAAAGAGTTGGGCTAAAATTACCTGTGCAGCTTGGGACTAATGATGTTCCCTTTCTTGAAGATAAGCTATTATTGCTAATTTTACATTTGGATCCAAATCAAAATCAGCATCAAAGCCGTGTGTTGCTCCACACCGCAAGGGGATGAGAGACAAAAAGACACTCTCTCTTCATTTGGTAGAAAAACATATCACTTAGTCAGTCACTCAGAGATGTTGTTCAGTCCATCCAAGCACAGACAGCGCAACCTCGTTTGCTCTGAATTGGCTGTTATGTAATTGACGTTGACGGAGAAAGAAGTGTGGCTTCCCTGCACAGCTGCACAGACGGCAGACAGGATATCAAAACAGAGAATATCAAAACTGTCAGCCAATGAGAAGTGCATACATGCATTATGGTGCATATAAGCTGCCGTTAAGTCTTTTTTTGTGTGTGTGTGTGTGTGTGTGTGTGTTGAATTAGCACTAGAAATATGAGATATACACTCACTGGCCACTTCAATAGGTACACTCATTCAACTGCTGTTTAATGCAAATATCTAATGAGTCAACCACATCACAACAACTTGCAGACATGGTCAAAACCTGCTGAAGTTCAAACCGAGCATCAGAATGACGACTCTTTACAATCAAGTTATGCAGAAGAGCATCTCTGAACACACAACACGTCGAGGCAGCAGAGGACCACACCGAGTGCCACTCTTGTCAGCTAAGAACGGGGAAAATGCTTCCTGGTCTGATGAGTCTCAGTTTCTGCTGTGACATTCGGTAGGGCCAGAAAACATGAAAACACGGATCCATCCTGCCCTGCATCAGCAGCTCAGGCTGCTGCTGGTAGTGTTTAATGCCTTAATGCTATTCTTTTGGCACATTTTGGGCCCCTTGGTGCCAGCTGAGCATATTCCAAACACCACAGCCTACCTGAGTAGTGTTCCTGACCATGTCCATCTCTTTATGACCACAGTGTACCCATCTTCTGATGCCTGCTTCCAGCAGGATAATGCACAAAGTCACAAAGCCACCAGATCTCAATCCAATCGAGCACCTTTAGGATGTGGTGGAACGGGAGATTGATGTACAGGTGACATATCTGCAGAAACCATGCGATTCTATACCTAATAAAGTGGCCAGCTAGTGTATATCCTGTGCTGAGAATATTATCATATCTTGTTACACCTTTTGTGTTGCAGTAACACTGTGTTTGCTGTGAGCATTACTTGGAAAATAAGCCTGTGCTGACTCTTTGCAGCGCACGTGGGTATCATACTGTGAATATTTGTGCTCTTGTAATTATGACTGAATCATGAGCAGCTGAGACTTAAATAGTGCGCAGTATGTAAAAATCAGAATCAATTAAGATAAGTGGTTTCCTTGGTTTAGGATAACTGAATTCAATTAGTCTGAGGTCCTCCAAATTAAAATTGGCAGTGATAGAACAAAAAAAAAATGACATCAAATATCTACCTGTTTGCATATTTTGCTCTCGACGGCAGGGGAATATCACACATCCAGCAGGATCGCCTTTTCTTGAGTTGTTGTCGTGCTTTCAGGTCGCCGCTATCGCATAATACGCCTGTACTTCAAAAACTAAGTGACAAAGCTATTACAGCAGCTACGTGTCTGTTCCCAGAAATGCATTAGGGAAACAGCATGGGCTTTCCCAAATGGAGCCGACTCACTGACACATAACATCAAAAAAAATATTATAAGGGTACGCGTGACCTATACTGCTTCGAAAGTGAAGAAGAAGAAAGTGAAAAGTAACTCTTAAGCTTTATTTTCTCTCCTAACAGAATCGAGAGAAAACCTTCCAGATTATGAGGGAATGAACGTCTCAGAAACCAGAGCTCAGCTATGAACCGAAGGCGCTGAAAACAGTGGCATCTGTATTTTTGAAACCTGCTCATTTAATATAAGAAGCAAGGAAAATTAGATTTTTACAATAGATGTCAGTGACCCTGAACATGCCATTTTTCTCTCCATTCAAGGTCGTCTCTCAAGTATGTTTTACACAGTTTGCATTAGAGAGCCTGCTTGTAACACTTGAAGGTCATATATGTTGAGCATCTCTGAACTGAGTACAAGACAGCCTCTAATACCAGATATACAGCCTTGATTCATCGGCGCAAATTGGCTATTGTGTATTCAGGACAGGCTTTGTGCTCATTACTACAAAGGCTGAAGAGGTGCCTGATGATGGAGTTAATTCCCACTCCTTCACTCCCCTGCTGAAACATCAGCTATTACCCATCACCCTGAATGGAACACTTACTGTATCTGCAGGCAAAAAGGCTGGAATAATAAGGTCCTGATAATACCTGAAGCATAACAATGACCACAGACATCTCTGCAGCACCATTCATTACAGTTATGTAATATTTTTTTTAGTACTACACAATTAATAACAGATGATGACTTCCCCATAGTCACCACATTGCTACTAATGTTTCTTAAACTGTGCTCTGCAGTCATTAAGTGAAAGGTAAATTATAGGTGTTGCACTTTGTGAAAATGCATCTCGCTGCAATGGCACTAAATGTCAAAGAGCAAACTTTCAAAACATCCTTTTCCGTGTTTGAATCTTGCCTTTGGGTCACTGAAAGGTCTCCACAGCCTTGATATGTTTCAGATGCCCAGGGCGGTCCTGTTTCGGTCTCCAGCTCCTCTATCTGTCTGCATTGCTTTGGACACAAACCTAATTATGTTTACATCAGAGGGCAGATGGGTTACTTACGGGTAACACCCAGAGGAATATGTGCAACAGTTTGTTGTGCACTTTCAGCATGAATTCTGATGCAGCTTAGTCATTAAAATGATTTTTCAAATGAATGCACATTGCATATAACTCATTTCGTATTACATGACGTTGCCCAGATTTAAAGGCGGATGGTACTAAAAGGTAAAGCTAAAGTTGTGCTTACACTGGAGCAAGGAAAAGCAATAAGTTGATGGTTGCTATGCATAAAGTGGCAGGTCTCAGTTGATGTCATGATGCACGGAGCTTGGGTAATGGTAAGATGTGCCTAACCCTAACTCACATCCATCGAATCACACATGGATGCTTGTAAAGGGCCTTTTGGCATTGTTTCTACATGCACTGATAGTTTTCAGTGTGCAGAGTTAATGCTGTAAGGTACCTGAACCAAGCAGTCTTTGTTGCCTACACGTAATGAGTCAGTAAAAGCAAAAGTTAAAAGCTAGTCAAACAAATCAGTGAGTGAATACCAAGTTCAATAAAGTGCAAAAAACTCCAACAGGACACAAATCACAGTCTCTCTGATCGACCGCCACTGCTACAGCCTTCAGTTACAGACTCTGCAGCCTGGGATGAGACAGCCTGCCCTCCTCTCTTTCATACAGAGGTCCCCGGTGCCCTCTTGATGCAGCTGTTTCTGTTGAGGCATTTTAATTTGAATGCCATTAATGGAATCTTTGATACTAATAGACTTGATGATGATTTATTAACCAGTTACTCAATTTTAAACATTTTGATCTTCATCTTGTCTCTCAAAAAAAAATAGGGGAGGCACAAATCCTCTACCTCCGTGGACCAGCCACCTGCAGTTCAGACCCTTCCGGTCCCTGACAATGCTTGAATTGTTCATTCACTGACTTTCTATGTTGTACAATATCAACATTTTTAAGCCTGCACTGAGTGATTACTTAATGTGTTCAATAAAAACAGGAAAAGTAAAATTGTGTGTTATTAGCGTAGTCGGACGGAACCACATTTTATGAATAACTAACGCCCCCCTCCCCCCGGTAATTCCAAAGTCCACAAACTTTTGCTCCATTTTGGCCTTTTTATGCAGTGTTTGAAGGACAACATACTGGTGATGTTTGCTGGTACTGCGCCTTAATTGAAAACATAAACCTGCACATCAAAACTTGATACACACGGCTTCATAACTGTGAATTATCAGTAAGGATGAGTTGGGGGTGGGGTAGAAGTTTTCCTTCCACCCTGCAACATCTTTGCAGGCGTGGGATTGTTTGCCTGTGAGCTCGGGCAGGTGTCAACTGCTGAAAACTTCTGTAATAGCTTTTTCACGTCTGCTGTCACGCGAAAGCTTTTCTCTCATCAAGCCCTGCTTAACATCTCACTGCTACACAAGCACTCTGTAGTTTCATATAATCTCTGTTATTATTACTATCAGCTAAGAGCTTTTTGTACGTACTTACAGCAAGGTAAAAGACGATGGAGAAGAGTCAACAACTGTAGGTCGAGCAGACTGCATCACCCGCCATTCTTTTGCTGATTTTTTTTTTATGCTCATGACTGCGCACCTGTAGCTGAGCAGTGACGTAATGAGGCAATGAGCTTCACAAGCAGTAATGAAAAAGAAGCCTTTCAGTCTTTAAATACCAGTATCCGTCATAGGAACACAGTGAATGCAGTGCAAAATACTGGGGGCATAACTGTAAAAAGAAAAATACTGGCAGCTGTGAGTGCTGCCCCTCAGCCTCCTGGTGGTAAAATTTCAAAGAATTCAAATAGAAATCAATTGGAAACATCAAATAAAAATATTATTAAAAACTGAATATCCCTTAAGTACAATTACGTTCTTACCTGCATTATTGTGCCACTTCAAATGACCAGGTGTTCAGGATTTTAACTATACTGTTGACTGTCACTGACATGTTTATTAGTGCATGCAGGAAAATAAAAATAGGTCCTTCCAACACGCAAGGAAATGAGTACTGTTATTTTACTTGGCCTAAAAGAAGCTTGGCTTCTTGTGGCTCTGCCAGGTGAGTTTCAGACCCCCCCGCCCCCATCATATTTTATTGGCAAAAACTAAATGAGTCTGATTTTAATGTGTTGTGGCAGCTAAAAAATGCTTATCAGTATAAAAATACACACAAAACTCCCAAATAAGACAAAAAAACTCCCCCACTTGTCGGGTCACCTATGTCACCAGAAGCGAAGATAACTTATTAAGCCTTAATGTATGAATGCTCTCTTAATCAGTGTATTTTTACAAGCATTGTCATGACAGTGTACAAAACCAAACAGTAATTATACTTCATTTGTCAAAGGCCTGTTTAAACATATCAACTCTCCTTATTTGTAATTAGTAACAAACAATAAAAATTAAACACTTAAATCGATGCACCACTTGTCAGTCCTTTAAACGTCGTCATCATTTTAACCACAAACTGCAACAATACTGACAGAATGTTCCAGACCGTGTTCATCAATGAGTGTGGAACATCTTTTAACACTTGTGCTATCAAACTGCACCCTGGCCTGAAAATCCACACACTTAAAATCTGACAGCAGAAGGGTTATAATCATTATGAAAATCCACTGAATGCAAGTTGGGAAAATGCTTTGAATGTCATTTTGTCAAAAGATTGAAACAGTGGCGCTGGTATAGCTATGTATTATACTGAGCCACTGAGAAACCTGCAAAGTAAAAAAAAAAAATGCAGGAATCGTATCAAAGTTACCAAATTCCAGTGTCAGATTGCCAGTAGATGACGCTGAGCTATCAGTACGAGATCCTTCCTGAGTAAATACGCCTACGATATGGTTTAAAAAAATCCTGTGTCCTCATTTTCGAGCTATTGCATTCACAAAATTTTCATAAAACTTGACCTCTGACCTTGAGGTCAAGGTTTCTGAAATTCAAATTGTTGCAAGACTTAGTAGATACACATATAGTATATATAGTGAAAATCCTAGGCTTCCTCGTTCTTGTGTTCACTAAATTGGGTGTCCATGTCACCCAGCAACAATATGCCCTCAGCCCTTTTCAGGGTGAAGGGTGATATAAACTTAACCAAATGTGGCATTACGACAAACAAGCTTGTTCTACTTGTGCCAATTGTGCTGTAGCGTCATCAGTTTTTGGCAGGTGGTGTTCTACAACAGAGTGCAGCACTTTCAGGTTACATAGTAAAAAAAAAATAAAAATCCCCACTCGCCCTGCAGGAATCTGCTGGATACCAAGCGACAGTAACATCGAGAAGGAAAATGAGAAGTTTGAGAAGGGCTGATAGAAGAGCTAGTGAGGATGTGGAAGGTGAAGGTAACAGTGGTCCCCGTGGTAATCAGAACACGGGGCGGTGACTCCCAAACTGGGAGAGTGGCTCCAGCAAGCTCCAGGAATGAGATCCGAGAACACCTCTGGGGCTGTAAGTTTCGGTCCATCCAATGCTGCCAGGTTGCATCTCAGACATCCAGCTCAGTGATGCCCTGGACCTGATCTTGGAGGAGATCCCCCAGGACACCATCCGTCATCAACATTAATAGGGATGCACAGAAGCACGTGTGGGCCCTACAAACTGCTGAGCACCATTTGAGTTGATGCACTGAAATTTTGGCAAAAATGGACTATCCCGCCACATATATTTTTTTTAACTTTGATTTTCAGGATGTCTTTGAATTCAGCCCTCCGTAGGTTCAGAATTTTCATTTCCATCAAACGATGTGGCATCCTTTAGTTCCTAAAACAATACCCAGTCTGTATCAGTATATCCGGCATGACTTTTTTTCCTCATTGTCACCTGATGTTTTCAAACTGTTCCTTTAATTTTTTGAGACAAACACACGCACACCTATAGAAACCAGCAACTCAAAAGCCAAAACATTTAACACCAAAACAATAAAAAAAACAACAAAACAACAACAAACAGCTGCATGAAAATTAATTCTTTTTATAGGAAAATCATCATAAACATTAATTTACTTTTATCCTCCAGATTTTTCTTCCAGCACAGAGCAGCAATTAAAGTGTAACAGTTATTCCAGCATTTGTTTAAGGGTATTATGAAAAATCCACATAGAAGAATCAACATGCATCGCTATAAAAATAAAACATTTTTAAGTTTCAAATTAGGTGAACAATAACCTGACTGAATACGACAAAAAAGAAAGCAAACATTTAAACAACACTTAAAAGTGAGGAATGAGATGTGAGGCACTGACATACGTACCAAGAAAATAGTCCTTACATACAGAAGATAAAATATGAAATGGTTTGTCTACAGAGTGCAGTGTAGGACTCAAGTCAGTTAATTACATACAGCACACATGTGTAAATTCAAATTAGTTGTACAATGTACACAAAATGTAGTCTACAATTTTCACAGACTGGGTAGTTTCCCCTGAATGTGTTAAAAATCTACGTAGTTGCAAATGAAATTATCTGCAGAAGCTCAACTAAAGCTTTACATTTCTGTAAAACTGTCACACTCACTGACCACTTTATTAGGTACACCATGCTAGTACCGGGTTGGACCCCACTTTGCCTTCAGATCTGCCTTAATCCTTCACGGCACAGATTCAACAACATGCTGGAAACATTCCTGAGATTCTGGTACATATAATCACACAGTTCATCCATGATGTGAATCACCCATTCCATCATCCCAAAAGTTCTCTATTGGACTGAGATCTGGTGAGTGCGGAGGCCACTTCATGTTCAAGAAAACAGTTTGAGATGTTTGTGACGTGCTGCGATATCCTGCCATATCTCGCAGCAGGTCAGGCAGTAACATTTTTCCAATCTTCTATTCCCATATCCATATTTGCATTAAACAGTTCAACAAGTATACCTAATAGAGTGGCCACTGAGTGTCTATTCACTTTCTGGGCAAGCTCTTGATACGCTCATCACTAAGTAACAGTTTACCCGATCAAAGTAAAAAAAAAACTGAGCTTCCAAAAATTCAAATATCATCATGAATGTTCCACAAATTATTATAAATGAAATGCAGCTCTGCACTGCTGAGTCAAACTAAAATGACATAATCTGATCAGAACACCAAGAAATGAATCTGAAAATTTCTGATACAATCTATCTGTATATAAATTTTAAGACCACCATCATTTCAAGTGACAATGTTAACATCTAATAACCTGTTAATACTTTTGAAATGCATTTTACTCATTTTAGCTACCAAAGTCCCAATACATAACAGCGTATTAATAATAAAAAAACAAAATCATCATTAACGGCTCTTTTTTATAGTTCAAGTTTCTAATTAAAACAGTAAGGTGAAATTTATGGGTCAGTTCACCCATTTGCATTCACTGCATGTAGTATTTATAACCAAAGTTTGGAAAATCACCTACTAAGAAGGAAATCTTCTGTAACTTGAGTGAACAGCCCCATTAAATCATCACCCTTGTTTACCAGTGCTACACAGACTATTGTTTTAGTACAAACTGTAGTTAATGAAGTGTGCTGTGGCTGTAATGGCGCAAAGAGCACCCTTACAGCCTCACTCCTCGTCTTATGATTCTGAGGCTAACATGTGTAGATGTGTTAGTGGCAGCAGATCAGGCCCTGAAACTCCAGCTTCTCTGAAAAGGCTGGAAGGGTTTCTTCATGTTGAAGAACATGAGATTAGGTTTGAGTCGTGGGGTTTTCTCGGGTATGACAGCAGCTTTGCTTTCTTCAGTGGGAAATCGACTGTGGTAGACCTCAGGGTAGGACTTCTGAAACTGAAAGGATGGGTAATGCATCTTTATTTTACAGTGCACACGCACCCCTAAGACAAACCAACACTGTTGGGGACAGTAAGTGTCCAGCAGGTATTCTTTCTAGACCTTAATTTTATTAACTATGAAAAACTAAAAAAGAAATATATTCCCAGTATTCAGTACCAATACCACTAAAACTACACGACTCCAACCAGATCAGTGAAATTAATGTAATCTGACAGGAATTCATTGGAAAAAAGTGCTGCACAAAGCAGTACAAAGCCCACTTTATGAGCTATTGCATATTAGCTTAAATAATGTACAGCTAGCTTTAATAATAGTGGAGCATTACCAGCAACACAAATATGCAAAGAGCAACAAAAGATTTCAGGGCATGAAAAACAGTTAAAATCAAAACTTAAACTCAGCATGAATTCTGTATACAGAACCTGATGCCTTAAAAAATAATAAATAAAAGAAAAATCTCTGCAACATCATCTGATTTTAGTTGTATACAGGTGCTGGTTATAAAATTAGAATATCATGAAAAAGTTGATTTATTTCAGTAATTCCATTCAAAAAGTCAAACTTGTATATTATATTCATTCATTACACACAGACTGATATATTTCAAATGTTTGTTTCTTTTAATTTTGATGATTATAACTGACAACTAATGAAAACCCCAAATTCAGTATCTCAGAAAATTAGAATATTACTTAAGACCAATACAAAAAACAGACTTTTTGAAATGTTGGTCAAATGAAAAGTATGAACCTGAAAAGTATGAGCATGTACAGCACTCTACTTAGTTGGGGCTCCTTTTGCCTGGATTACTGCAGCAATGCGGCGTGGCATGGAGTCCATCAGTCTGTGGCACTGCTCAGGTGTTATGAGAGCCCAGGTTGCTCTGATAGTGGTCTTCAGCTCTTCTGAATTGTTGGCTCTGGCGTATCACATCTTCCTCTTCACAATAGCCCATAGATTTTCTATGGGGTTAAGGTCAGGCGAGTTTGCTGGCCTATTAAGAACAGGGACACCATGGTCCTTAAAGCAGGTACTGGTAGCTTTGGCACTGTGTGCAGGTGCAAAGTCCTGTTGGAAAATGAAATCTGCATCTCCATAAAGTTGGTCAGCAGCAGGAAGCATGAAGTACTCTAAACTTCCTGGTAGATGGCTGCGTGACCTTGGACCTCAGAAAACACAGTGGACCAACACCAGCAGATGACATGGCACCCCAAACCATCACTGACTGTAGAAACTTTACACTGGACCTCAAGCAGCGTGGATTCTGTGCCTCTCCTCTCTTCCTCCAGACTCTGGGACCTTGATTTCCAAAGGAAATGCAAACTTTACTTTGATCAGAGAACATAACTTTGGAGCACTCAGCAGCAGTCCAGTCCTTTTTGTCTTTAGTCCAGGCGAGACGCTTCTGACGCCGTCTCTTGTTCAAGAGTGTCTTGACACGAGGACTGTGACAGCTGAGACCCATGTCTGCATATGTCTGTGCGTGGTGGTTCTTGAAGCACTGACTCCAGCTGCAGTCCACTCTTTGTGAATCTCCCCCACATTTTTAAATGGCTTTTGTTTCACAATCCTCTCCAGGGTGTGGTTATCCCTATTGCTTGTACACTTTTTTTCTACCACATCTTTTCCTTCCCTTCGCCTCTCTATTAGTGTGCTTGGACACAGAGCTCTGTGAACAGCCAGCCTCTTTAGCAATGACCTTTTGTGTCTTGTCCTTGTGCAAGGTGTCAAAGGTCATCTTTTGGACAACTGTCAAGTCAGCAGTCTTCCCCATAATTGTGTAGCCTACAGAACTAGACTGAGAGACCCTTTAAAGGCCTTTGCAGGTGTTTGGAGTTAATTAGCTGATTAGAGTGTGGCACCAGGTGTCTTCAATACTGAACCTTATTCTTATTCACAATATTCTAATTTTCTGAGATACTGAATTTGGGGTTTTCATTAGTTTTCAGTTATAATCATCAAAATTAAAAGAAACAAACATTTGAAATATATCAGTCTGTGTCTAATGAATGAATATAATATACAAGTTTGACTTTTTGAATGGAATTACTGAAATAAATCAACTTTTTCATGATATTCTAATTTTTCATGACCAGCACCTATACAGTAGTTAGGACTGGATAAGGTGACCCTGAGCCATCCCTTAGTTATGCTGTAACAGGCCTAGGCTGCTGGGGGGGATGGTCCCATGATGACCCTCTGAAGGCAACACAGTCATACTCAGACATACTTGACAGGTTTTCTAAAGCAGTGCATTTTATAGCCTGGCCTAAGCTTTCCACAGCTACCAAAACAACCCAACTGTTAGTTCAATATGTTTTACAGTTGCGTGGAATCCCCTCAGACATTATAGGACCACAATTCATTTCTCAGGTTCTTTAGTTTTCAGTTATAATCATCAAAATTAAAAGAAATAAACATTTGAACTATACCAGTCTGTGTGTAATGAATGAATATAATATACAAGTTTGACTTTTTGAATGGAATTACTGAAATAAATCAACTTTTTCATGATATTCTAATTTTATGACCAGCACCTGTATAACTTGTCCCAGATCATCCGACTGCAAATTATGATCAAACACGGAAGCAGACCTGTTGCTGCTGGTTGGAATGTTATTTTGCATTAGCATCTTCTCCAGTAGGGTACTACAGGAAAATGAGTACAATGCAATCAGTCTTGGGAGTGGATTGATTATAGCTCAGTCTTAAAATACAACCTGTTCATAAATAAATGTGTACAGTTTATTGTTCAAGAGCAGGTTAGCATTGCCCTCAAAATCTCATGAGACAGCTCCATTTGGATCTAGCTTTAATGACATTGTCCTTGTTGTGCAGGCATACCTGTTTTAATCTTTTCCTCTTGTCCTTAGCAGGGAGTTCTTTGTCTGCAATCAGGCCTTCTAGCAACTGCTGTAGGGGGGTCTGAGTGCCTATCACTCTCTGCTCCTCGCACTCCACCCTGCTGATCTGTTTATAAAAAGCTGGAGATGCACTAAAATCTGTATCTGCACCTGCATATTTGATCTGATGGAAGATACAAAGACATGGCAACACATTAAAAAACATAATGTTTACATTTCTAACAGTATCGGAAAAAAGCTTGCTGTTGGAGTAAAAGATACAAATCAATCAGACCTTCAGACTCTGTTCTCCATTTTCTGAAGTGTGAGCCAAAATTAACCACATGCACACACCTAAAATGAATCAACTGTGTGCACACACAAAACCCCTCATCATCCAGTGAAGCTGATCAAGAGCGCAGGGACAAAGTTTTGTGGGAAAACTAACCCACAAAGTCCGTCTCTGTCACACGAGTGGGTTTGTTCAGTAATCAGCAGGAAGCTGTTTTTCAATTTCCCCTCACGCAGCGCTCCATGAAAAACAGCTGCGGAGATTATAATCACTAATATAAGCTGTACACCCCATACAGATGGAAAATAAATCACATGCACACTTCTTTATTTTCAGAAATATTGCAAGAGTTAACATTAAAACTGTGTGGTATTTAGAATTATGTTTTATACTTTGTTTTCTGTTTACAATGTATCTTGTTGTTACTTTACTATTTATATTTATGTGTTTGAAATAAAAAAAAAAAACAATAATTAGAGCCCGGCCAACTATTTGGTGATTTAAAATTCCGATATTCCAATATTTTTCTTTCAGACACACATAATACAGATTTCCCAACATTTGTTACGCACAGTTATTTATTTTCTTGTCTATGCTCTGCCCAACAGCTGGTTATTGTGTTTGTGTTCAAGATGTGTGCTGTCAACAGGGAAGCTGCAGAGTGCTATACAACATCAACATTCATACCATGGATGAAGGGTGTTTCCCCTGTCTCAGATTATATCAGCTGGGCTCCAATATATAGAGCTGCACTTCATTTCAACTGAACTGTGGTTTGAATGTGTACCAACCTGCGCTCTTTTGAGGTGGGAGAGATGCTCTTCAACCTGGCAACGCAGTTTGGCAGGGACCTGGAAGACAATGCTGTGGTGCTCCATCATGAAGGTCACCAATTTTGTGGCAAGTAACTCATCCAAGTCCATGTCATCTGCTGAGCCCAGAACGCACTGAGAGAACATCTGCACCATCTGGACAGACACCGCAATGGCAGTAGGGTAAGAACATAACTGCCAGCAACAGTACACTTCTTACATTACACCAATATTGAAGATTTACAAAACATGTTGCACCCATCATAAGTCCAAAGTAATATCCACCTTTGTGAAGGCTACAGTGTCTGAATTTTGCATTAAACGTAACCTTCGTTCTCTGACTGCCATCCTGTGCCCTGAGTCAAATTATTTAAGGTGCAAGCCACAACAATAGCTGATTTTTACTGATTGTGTTTTCAAGATCAAGAAGGAACTTTGTTCCTTAGATATTAATATTTACTTCATGGCCAGCTGTAGACGTATGCTGGATGTAAAAATGTTGTTGGTCAACAATTAGTAACCAAAGTTTTGCACTTTTTCCATTTAGGTTTTAACTGGCTTCATTTGCTGCACATTGCTGTAGTG
The DNA here is from genome assembly GCA_024447675.2 of Pterophyllum scalare. NCBI lineage: Eukaryota > Metazoa > Chordata > Actinopteri > Cichliformes > Cichlidae > Pterophyllum > Pterophyllum scalare. The sequence continues at coordinate 22,844 of JAMQGT020013139.1, read as the reverse complement.
AGTCTTTTATAAAGTATCCAGTTCTGCAACAGTAATTTGTCTAATAATACCTCCTGGAACACATTTTTTATTGGGTCTTAATATATGAGAGTGAAATGTGCCTGGGATTGTTGCAAAGTAAGACAGAATAATCATTACAATGACTGTACTGAAAAACACAGAACTTCTAATTTGTGGAAATAATACCCACACATCAACCTCCCCAAAATTTCATTTATATCTTTACTCCTATAAGGTAACAATGATTCTGCATAAACTCTGTTTCCTCAGAGCTTCACTCCGTTTCTCCCCTTCTCTTGGTACCCCCATACAACACTATATTACCATAGTTCATTACAGCCTTATAAGAATATGTTCTTTTAGACATTTGAATATCACAGAGAGTCAGTGGTTAAATAAAAAGGCAATTACAAAATTCAGAAAACATAATTGCCTGGCATAGTTAAACAATCTACCAAATGTGCCACAGGTATTCGACAATAACATGTGGAGTGGTGGAGGCAAGTGCAGGTGATGGACCAGTTGTCAAGACAACCAAAAACCAGTATGTAACTGCATGTACAATGTACCAAATAATACCTTAAGTTTACCTCAGTAACTCAAAGACAAGCATCGATGTGTATGTGTGTTATTAAAATGCTGTCAAAAATGTTCAGATCCTAATATAATAGTAATTTCTTTTGTGAATTATGGGATATGTATCTGTTGCATCAAAGCTCACAACATGAGCTACGTGCTGTTCATAATGGTAGATCGCCAACACCATCGGCACTGTGTGTGCACTACAATATAGATTTATCTATAAAACAGTGTGCTGAAATGTTTTCACGTATGAACTAGCAAAATCAGTTACACAGACTTTGTAGCAGGGAGCTGGCACATTAAAGAACATTTAATGTCTAATCTGAAGTCAGCATATTCTTTCATGTATCTCTGTCAGCCATGTAGTAGTACAGTTAGGGGCTCAGTGCATGCATGATGATTGGTTGATTATTAAAAGCAGAATTATTTTAAGGACTATCATGTTTGCATTTTGTAATTAGTTCATGTGTGCCCCTATAATATGCTAATTTATGAGCTTTTTACTAAAACAATGGGCTTAGGTAATCGGCACAAGTAGTACTAAGTGTAGTAAATAAAGTGCAGGATTATGTACCAGTGTGTGGGTAGCAATAGTGTCATTAAGAGGAGGCAGCTGGGGATTCTGGCAAACCCGAGCCATGAGACGCAATAAAAGCTGGAGGCGTCTTCGGTTGGGAGGTGGCAATAGGAGGCAGCTGACTTGCAGAGCCTCGGTGGCTACCTCCTGCACTTGCAGCAAACCTGCAGAGATATAATAAAAGAAAGGTCCTGTTCGCTAAGGGGAAACTTAAAGGTTAACAAAATGAACACAATCAAACAGCGGTGCAAAAACACTGTAGTGAATCCACGCTGTGAAGCACTCACTGAGAATGTTGACAAATACTTCATACAGATGAAAAGTCAGCAGGGGTTCTCTAAGTCTCTGGAAGTAGTCTGCTACTGTTCTGAGAACATCCCTCTCAAAACCTGGGTACACCGGCTGTTTGCTTTCATTGCCGTTCGGCCCTGAGAAAGAAAACAAAGACAACTTTATGTGTCTTTACAAGGATCAGTACAGGAAGTTAATGCTAAATACACACACATAAACAGAGAAAAAACACACAAAACATAATGAAACAGTCCCAAAGCAGATGCTGATTATTTTTTTTTGTTTTAACAAGAATGATTTAGACTCAACAACAAAAAAAAGCTATACTTACAGTTAGCAAGGCATTTCATTGCAGATACCACCCAATAGGGCATGTCCTCTAGAAATACAAAAGGCACAGATAAAACATAATAACAGTGCAAGTTTCAACAAAGGAACAAAGCAAATAATAGTTCTTCTTTGGACCAATGCAGCATACCGGCTTTGTTCTCCAATACGACTATGCCTGCTTTATTGACACTGAACACATTGTGAACAATGTGTTTGCCATTCACATGTGTTGGGTTCAAAACACCATCCAGTGTCTTCAGACCCAGCACTCTCTGCAAACTTAAACAGAGTTAGAATTAAACCTCCAAACAACATAAATAACGGAAGTGTATACAAAGTGACGTAAAGTGGTAACACACTGTGCAACTGTCATTGACTTCCACACGTGATCCACTTGTTTTGACGTTATCTCCTTCCTGCGTATGAGCTTGCATTCATGCACGTCACCAATGGCGACGCTGTGCCTTTTATTCCACAAATCTGAAGTCTGATTAAAAAGGAGAAAGAAAAGGTTACTCTTAAATTCACACCAAATAAACACTGTAAAAGGAATCACTGAAACTGTTTCAGTCACTGCAATCTAATAACAACTATATTTATGTACAAATCTCAATTTATTTAACGTTAACTTCATGTCAGAGGAGTGTTCATGAAAACATAGGACAGAACAGAGAAACAGGAGGTATAAAAGGAGCTAATGATAGCACAGGAGGGGCTAGAACATCTCTTTCTCACCAAGACAGCAGACTTCACAGGTCCAATGTTCTCCTGCTGAGGCAGCTCCTCATAGTCATCCCAGCGGATGAGTCTGGGCAAGTCACTGCAATCTTTTATTAGAGGCCTTGCTGGATAAGACTTGAGGGGAGACAGTGTTGGGAATCTGGAGAGACAGTCAACAGCACCGGGCTCAGCCAAAGAGGGAAAGAGCTGCACTTGCTCAATAGAGATTAACTGGAGTGTGGAAATGCATCAGCAATGTATTCTAATTTTGTATTAAACAGAAAAAAAAGAGAGACAGAGAAGTACCTGTACAAATGGCCACTGTCCTCAAACTCCTCTGTCCCATGTCGGCCTTTGATGTCTTCAATGACATGGGCCTTGAGGAACTTCCTGAGCAGCTGCAGGGTCTGGTAGCGGGTCACCTCAGGGCCAAAGTTGTGATTGTGTCTCAGCAGGTCATGCAGATAATCCACAGCCTCGGTCCCTGTGAAACTGCAGTCATAGCAGCGAAAGTGTGCCCAGTGCCTTCTAAGTGGCATGCCACCACGGAAAAGTTTGATAGTTTCATTCCACTGCATAATAGCAAGACAGAGAACATGTGGTCAGAAACACTGCAGAAGGTATTACACATTATCTGATGTTTGATAACAAAAATGTCACAGATAGCATATTTATTGACAAATTTAAAATAAATGTAGGATAACATGGGCTACTGGCACTTTTGTACTAATCTGATGACACCAAGTTCAAGTGCTCACTGACATTTAAATGCTATTTTTAGTTATGGTTTCATACACAATGTTGCAGCACCACATCTGCATGCATGATGCCCATAAGTTACTCTAAGATGGCTATGTTTTCAAGCATTACTGATCTGATACGGTGATTTATTTACATAGGAAATGTAGAACAGACACTGGATGGTTTAAGGCACGCAAGGTCTGCTCTGAAACTACTCTAACAACTCCATTATCCTCCTGTCAGGGGAAAAAAAGGATTTAGGCATCAACAACAAATAAAACACTATCTCATCATAGTGGTTTTGGATGCATTTCGATCATAGACATTATACTGTTATAGAAAAACAAAAGGCTTTGAGCTCAGATAAAAGCCAAGCGAGAACAAGAAAGAGGGTAGGAGAGAGAATGAGGCTACACAAGGTCTTTAATACATGGAAGAATCCCTGGGAAGAGAAAGCTTTGCCCTGGCTGGTCTCAATCATGGAAAAAGTTTAAAGTAATGGGAAAGATTAAAAATCACCAGACAAGTACACGCCAAGAAGCTTGTCTTAAGACAGGCTGGGAAGAGAGGCAGTCAAGAAGAAGCCGGCGAAGAATGTACACTATACTGCCAAAAATATTCGCTCGTCTGCCTTCACATGCATATGAACTTGAGTAACATCTCATTCTTAATCCATTGGGTTTAATATGCCGTCGGCCCACCCTTTCCAGCTATAACAGCTTCAGCTCTTCTGGGAAGTCTTTCCACAAGCTTTAGGAGTGTTTATGGGAATTTTTGACCATCCTTCCAGGAGCTCATTTGTGAGGTCAGACACTGATGTTGGATAAGAAGGCCTGGCTCACAGTCTCCGCTCTAATTCATCCCAAGGGTGTTCTGTCAGGTTGAGGTCAGGACTCTGTGCAGGCCAGCCAAATTCTTCCACACCAAACATATTCATCCATGTCTTTCTGTACCTGTTTTGTGCACTGGTGCGCAGTCATGTTGGAACAGGAAGGGGCCATCCCCAAACTGTTCCCACAAAGTTGGGAGCATGAAATTGTCAAAATGTCTTGGTATGCTGAAGCATTAAGAGTTCCTTTCACTGGAACTAAGTGGCTGAGCTCAACTCCTGAAAAACACCCCCACACCAAACTTTACACTTGGCACAATGCAGTCACACAAGTACTGTTCCTCTGGCAACCACCAAACCCAGACTCATCCATTGGATTGCCAGATGGAGAAGTGTGATTCATCACTCCAGAGAACACTTCTCTAGAGTCCAGTGGTGGCGTGCTTTACACCACTGCATCTGACGCTTTGCATTGTGCTCAGTGATGTAAGGCTTGGATGCAGCTGCTAAGCCATGGAAACCCATTCCATGAAGCTCTCTACACACTGTTCTTGAGTTTATCTGAAGGCCACATGAGGTCTGTAGTGATTGACTCTGCAGAAAGTTGGTGACCTCTGCGCACTATGCACTAGCCTACCACTTCATGGCTGAGTTGCTGTCATTCCCAATCGCTTCCACTTTGTTATTTGACTGTGGGGAATGAGGAAATTTCACAACTGGACTTGTCATCCTATCACACTGGAATTCACTGAGCTCCTGAGCTTCACGAGCACAGGTGTTTGTTTTGGTTTTCTTTTGGCCAGCAGTAGAGGAGAGACAGGAAATTTGGGAAGACACCCAGGCAAGTTAGCGACAGGCTGGGACTCGAACACGGTGCCACAAGTCCAGTTGTGGCATTTGTATGTGGTCGCCGACTTTAACCACTACGCCAACTAGGTGCCCCTATGTGTGGCCATGGAAGTGACTGGAACACCTGAATTTAATGATTTGGATGGGTGAATGAAAACATTTGGCAATATAGTGTATGTTAGTTCAGTAGGTGGAAAACCATGACTGTTTATAGAGCTTCTTTTTAAAGAAAAAGACAATGGCTCAAGGGATTTTAAAAAAACAAAACAACAACTATGCAATTACACTGCGTACTTGTGACCTTGAATAATTGAGAATGAACTTCAATAAAAACGTATCCAAGTACTACATGGCAGAAATCAGATTTACAAGAGTTAAACAAAACAGTCAGAAGCCTGAAAAGACCTTGACTGTTACTGAGTAAACAAGCTAGTAAGGTAGAAACTTAAAAGCTGATTTCTCAGCAACACTGGCAAACTTTAATTTTGGATCTCACTTAAGCTGATGGAGCACAATGGCCTTTGTTGACTCGGACATGTCACAACGGGAAAATAATAGGCGTTCAAAATGAAATTAATGACAACTCAGCTCCATTTATCTGCTTCCTGTTTTTCAGTGTCCTGCTATTATTGGGGAGCTACGCTGTGGTGGGCACTTGATTAGCAACACAGAGAAGTCAAAATGTGTGCTGTGTAAGCCCCACAAACTGTAATCATTATGTTTGCATGTAGGCCTCAGCTTGTTTTGGACTTGAAAGTGTTTAAAGACGTCAAACCTGTGCATGCACGGGAAAACAGCTGATAGTAACAGCAGACTGTGTCATGCTTTTAAATAAAATACAGGGTGTCGAGTGTGTTAGTGACAAGTAACTACATATAATATGCAAACACATGAAATACGCGTGATAACATGTGGTTAGTTTAATGTAACCTAACACTAAACAGGTTCGTAAACGCTATAAAACCCCAACTGATAACATTAAGTGCTGTTTATTAGTTCAACTTATAAGCTGTGTTTGAAGGAACGCAGGTCCTTTTAGCATAAGTTTAATTTACACCGACACGATGGATGGGTGGACGTAAATAACTATCTAGCTTTCACATTAAGTTTAAACCATTTCAGCGTGACGTCGCCAAACTTAACAACACTCACCAGTTTCGTCGCCCTGTATGGACCCGGTCCAATAACTGTACTTTCCATTCCATAATACGGGAAACCCACTTCCCTTGGACGCCAACATGGACACAGAAATGTTTTTTTTAACTTGTCAGTAAGCAAAATGAATACGGAAGTCTGGACAGAAACGTTGCTGCCAACTTTGAATCTGCTGCGTCTATGCATTATTTCTTCTGACGTGATTAGCCAGCGAGATGATCACGTGACCAGCAGTAGTGACGCATCTATAAATAGATGCGGCAGCGCGCTACATCAATGTTTCACACGGCCCCTCGAAAATGGGACATAGCGGTTTGGGTTAATAAGGGGAAAATAGGTACATTTTAACTACATGACTTACTTGTGAACGGTTTGGTTCTGTGTCTTACACACAACGCACTTTACACATGGATCTATTAATGGTGACTGTACCAGCTGTGCCAGAGTCTTTGGACTCTGTTTACCATGGATCTCTGCGTTTTATCACAAATTTAAAAAAAAAACAAACTTGACACATCATTGTGTGTTGTATGCCCGGGCTGGATGGTCCTCCTGGTCCACCTGCAGTCTGAATCACTGGTATATTCTTATATACAAAGCTGTTATGGGTCTGCTACCTTGTCATTTTCTATCCATGAGAAATCAATAGGAAGATATCTCTTTGCTCGCATGACTACTTCTTATCAGCAGTACCTAAAGTCAGAGCTTAGGAAAAAAATCCTTTCAGTTTGCTGCTCCATCTTTGTGGAATAAATTACAAACTGATCTGAATCTGAAGGAGTTGGTCTCATTAAATGTCTTTGAGGTACAGATGTCTGGTTTCAAGTGTCTTAACTGATAGGATATTTTGGTTAAATACAGATGTATCTTAATTTTCAAGTGCAACAATTTTAATTCACTTCTATGTTATTTGTTGGTGTGTATGTCTGTTTTATTTAACTCTATATATTGCTGCTAGTCTTGGCCAGGACTACCTTGTAAAAGAGATTTTAAATCTCAGTGGGATTTTCCCAGTAAAATAAAGGTAAAATACATTTTTTCACAGTATGTGTGAGTCATAATTGTCTAAGAATTGCTAAAATGGTCAGATATGGCTCAAAAAAAGTATGCCAACCTTTGGCTGCATCCCTACTGAAACCCAAAGACTGTTACCAAACAAAACATCAGCTTAAATAACAGTGAAATAACAGAGAAAATGAGAGTATATAAAGACCATATAAAAGGAGGATGAAGCAGCCTGGCTAATGCAGTGCTTGATAGGCAATAAGATCTTAATGCTCAAATGACAAACTGGTGACACGATGTTTTATCCAAAACCATGCTACAGCTCTCTGAATACAACCATCCAAGCTCTCTGGATACACTGAAGGCTTGTCAGGAAGGCATAAAGGAGATTACAGAGGATGAAGAACAGGGAAATAATTGTAGCCATGTCCTTCTCCAAATCTGTGAATTATCGGTGTGGTTAATAATTCAAACACCACACAGATCCACAGAGGATGGCTGCACCATTTCTTTAATTTGCTTTGAAACATTTAACCTGAAATTTAACTCTCACATGAAAAAGGCCCCACAGAGCGCTGTTTTTGTTGAAATAACTTGGTACCAGTTTCTGTTTCTTTGAACAGCATCTAGTTCTTATAAGGGAAACTCCAAATTCATATGAACAAGCGGATTTTTACTTTAAAGTGGATCAAATTTGAGAGTTCGAGGAACATTAAAAAGCATTATTTGCCTCCTTTCTAAAATTGCATTGTATAATATCCATTTTCTGTTATCAGCAAGACAGAAGGAGATGGAACTGGCAAGAACTCAAGGCCCTGATATATTACAGCGACTGCAACACAGGCTGCAACACACCTGAGCTGGTATGCAACTCTGATAAGATTGTTGTCTTATCGGAGTCAGATTTTTGCAAACCACATGCACACAAAAAAAAAAGAACAAATCCATTAGAGCTGCAAATATGTCAAGAGTTGTTTTCAGCACATTTGCTGTAGAAGCACCAAAAAAAAAGAAAAAAAGAAAAAAAATCCATTTAGTATGCTAATTCACGTACTGCAACGGAAACCACTGGTTTTATTGAACAGCCTCTGGCTGCAGAAATGTGGCAAAAAATCAGAAAGGTCAAGAGAGAGCTGTAAAAAGGTGAAACATCAGATTAACAGAGGGAGAGTCGATTGGCATCTCGAAATGAATTCTGGCAGTGAAAGTGTTCTGTGACTCCAAAAAAACCTGAACAGCTGCGTAACTGAAAAAAAAAGCTTGGATAAAAATTGTACCAGCATAATCATTCAGGTTTTATCATTCATTGTATTCTATTATGAACTATTCCATACACAATACAGATGGCCAGACATGATCAGTGGCAGCCCAGCTAAGCCAAGGGTGAAAGCACACAAGCCTTGGAAGGAGCTGACAGCTAAAGGTCAACAACTGGGCAAATGTGAATAACTGGGCATGTTAAGAGTCTGTGTAGCAACCTTAACCAGCTGAAAGAGTTGTGAAAAGTTTGGAGCCCATGTAAGAACACTGGCATCCTGACTTTATAGTGAACAGAGAGGGATCTTAGATGCCCAAAATCACCTTCTGGAGGTGTGTCAACATTAATAACTCAAGTAAGCCCCCCTCCCCCCCTCCCTGCTGCCACCCCTTCTTCCAAACCAGATTTCATTTCATTTGAAAAATGTCTCTCTTCACCTTGCCTTGCCTCTAATGGCGTTGACGTCTCAGTGAAATGTCATGGCAACAACATTTAGAAGCGGCAGAGTTAAGATCCTCAGGGTCAATGCAGTACCAAGGGAACTGGGGCTGGACATCATTGTCTCTATTTTTAAAGCAAAGGAAGTAATTTTGTGACCTGAGCAATACTAGACTGACATTGGCAATAACCCATGATCAGTAACTCACAATATATCATATGTGATTGCTATGATTTCAAGCACAATACACTTTAATTTGGATGAATTTATACAAAATATCCCAATAAGACAACAAAAACCAAACTTGACATTAGCTGTGTAAGTACTCACACCCCATCTACAGCAGCAAAAGTAATACGTAAGTAATGCAGCTCAAGCACCCTCAGTTTGCACAGGGATGTTAAATGAACCATCATTTTCAAGTTCAGCCCCAGAATTGTGTTTTTAATCCTGCGTTGGCTTTGAGCCAAAGGTATCACGGAGAATGCATCAGGTGACAAGAAGGTGCAGAGGAGCTTCCCTTACAGCACGACGCTGCCATCACTGTGGTACACGGAGACGATGGCGAGGACTGGTAATTTGTAGCCAACTTTTCAAAATGAGTCAAATCCAATGAGTCTCAGTCATCACTGTTGTTTTAAGTAACTCTGAAAATGGGTCCCAAGGACACGTCACACACTTTGCCACTGGCATAGCAGCTGGGCTGATTTTGTTCTGGATGATTTGCTCCAAAAAGATTTATAGAGACGCTGCACCTTTTTAACTGAACTCTGGTGGATGTTCAGTAACTTTGAAATGTCCTTTCTCTGACTCCTGCCTCCCCATCAGCCTTTAATGAAATTGCTTTTATGATAGCAGTTTTTCTATGATAACCACTCACCCAAGGTTGGAAAAATCAGTTTTCAAAGGAGATCTGTATTCACTTTGACACTAAATGTTTCCCGTCGTGTCAATATTCTCAATAAAGCCTCATTAAATCCCCTTTGACTCAGTGTTCATTTTGATGCCCATACAGAACCACTCAGGACAGAAGGTTTTGAATATTAGAATAAATTAAGATTTGGAGAAAAGCGACAGGTCTGTCAGAAACACTGGGGCAGCAAATGATCAAACATGTCTATTTAAACCATTTTATGTTATGTGAAAGGCTCTGTTCACAAGCTTGCTCCACAGAAATGAGAGCTTATGGATAAATTCCCCCAAGTGCTGCACAGTTTTGCCAGATACATACTGGAGGGGTTTGGATAATGCACAAGCCTTGACATGGTTTTACCAGGCAGGGTAATAAAAGCTAAAACAAGAGCAAGGTGGTCTGGTGGACTAAAAAAAAAAAAAAAAAAATCAAATCAACACATCCCATGACAGCAACGCACTGCAGTTAGAAGCACAGAGCAGTGGTAATCCAATTATCGGGAAACAGAGGGTGAGGGTTTGTCAGGACGTAATGGTAGCTGGTAGCTTACTTGTGTTGATTGCACATGACAGGTGTCTCTGGTATCTTTTTGCAGTAATCACACACACACACACACACACACACAAACACACAGTGAAAGCCATTCAAGTGTAGCTATAGTGAACACATACGGGTGTGAAGCTAGTGTTTCTTTTTCTAAGCTGGAAACATAAAAGGTGACTAATTATATGCATAGTTTAAAAGATGATTGTATCTACTATGATGTCACCCACTGATTTTTGCTTTTTTTAAAAGCAGTTTTTTTCAAGGGTCATTAGCTCATTAGCAGTAATTTACCAGTTACAAGTTGTAATCCAATTAGCATAAACTGGATAATCCTGCTCTCTGATAATTAGAATGACCAAAAATTGCTAAATGGACTCAAGCTTGCTCGTTATGCCCCAAATTGATGACTTAGCCCATAAACTCAGCAGGAAAGTGTTTACAGAGGTCAGGGTTGGTTGCCCACAGACTTCTACAGGACCAGTCTTTTTGCAGCCACAGGTATAAGACACTCCTATGTTGGCCTCATTTTTCATTCCTGGAAGCTAGCCCAAACTTGTACAGGGACAGTGAGTTTTCCAACGTCCTTAATGTTGTTTGCCTTCTCCAGACAACTTGGAGGTCAGTGAACTTTAAATGAGACAAACATGGTGTTATGTGAATTGACACATGCTGTCTTCCCATAGCCTATCATAGGGCACACTGCTATAGTTGTTATATTTGCTGCTGTACACACACACACACACACACACACACGCACACACACACACACACACACACACACACACACACACACACACACACACACACAAATGCCTATGGAGTCACTGGACTAGTAGTAAAGTACTACTATACTGTTTACAACTTTGATGACCCACAGTGGCAGGAAGCAGTACAGACAACAATCAGAAATGCATTTCCACTAACACAGAAGACAAAGACAACACCTTTTTTTTTGGAAAACAATATTGTCTATTAGAACAAGACTCTACATTCACATAACATTTTGATTTTACTTTGTCAATGTAGTTCTTACTTCATTAAAATTTAGGAGAAGGGATATAACGGGGACCTATGCAGGGTGTGCCCTGCCAACCGCCCTATATCATCTAAGATAGGCTCCAGCACCCCTGCAGCCCTGAACTGGATAAGTGGAACAAAGTGGATGGATGAATTGGTCACACATGCACAAAAAGGGGGGTGGGGTGCGAGATCAGACAAAGATTGTCCAATGGAAGCTAGAACCTCTGAGAGTACTGTTCAGTGTTACAGATATGCATATTTTAATACATTAGTTTAAGGTCTTATTAATTAGCTGCACCATTAAGCATGGTCAAAAAATGTTCATAATGTAGGAAAAGGCTTCAAAAAAACAATCCCAGACACACACACATGCAATACGTTGTCTGTGAGCTTCACAGCAATTTGAAAATGGCAGTAGGTCATGAGGTTATCATGTGGTTTAAGACATGCTGAAATCTGCAGTTCATTCCCACTGTGCACACTCTAGTGGTTCAAAAATGAGACAAAATGGACTCAGAGAACAAGAGCTGATGGGAGCTCCGCTTCTGATTCAAGTGATGGCCTGGTCTTTCATCACTTCAGAGCAAACTGGTCTAATACTCGTGACCAGAAAATGTATTTTGGTGGAAAAACCAAGGTGCTAAATATACAGACTTCTCTAAGATTCAGATGCTAATTTCCCACAGCTCTAATTACATAACACTAGATCCTTCATGTCTATGTGGGTGCAGTTCTCAAACAGGTGGCAACAATTTCAAAATCCAGATGAAATCTAGAGGTCACATCTAATTATTGGTAAAAACAAAGAAAAGATGCAACCCTAATTTTAAAAAAATGGGATAAAATTAAAAAACAATTCAGTGATCTGTAAAATCTCATAAGCATATGTTTTATTAAGAACATAGAAAACATATCCAATGTCTAAACTGGAAAAAAAGTATGTTCATTTTGAGTTTGATGGCAGCAGCATGCTCTGACAGGGCCATGTTTACCACTATGCGGCATCGCCTCTTCTTTTAACAAGAGTCCATACATTTCTGGGAACTGAGGAGCCCAGATGCTGGAATTTTGGGACAGGAATCTTGTTCTATTCTAGTCTGATATGGGATTAGGTGGAATGTGTACTGAGATATATTATAGATAACAAGCCGGATGGCTTAGTTTCTGGATCGTGTTCACATACAGTATGGCTTCTTCTTTGCATAATAGAACTTTAGCCTGCACAAGATCATGAGCATCCAATATTGGTTTTTGGTATTGTGCCTTGCACACAGGTACAGTATGGGTTCTACTGAGTGCCGCTCTAGTCGTATTCTGTTTTGATTTATATTTCATATTTATATTTTAAAGAATCAGTTATTGGATAAGTTCCCTAATTTCACATTTTCAAAAATGATGCTATTATATATCACCAGTATCTTTATTCATATTAACAGTACAAACTTTGATCACATTTTATACTTTTCTTTTTTGCTTAGCGAAGGAAAAAAAATTAAAAGTCATAATTTCTAGTGATGATGAGGCTGGGAATCTGTCCTCTCCACCAGGATTTCCTAATCATCAATTAGAGGGAGGAAATGTCCAACTGTAGCTGGAGGAAAATGTCATCAGCTCTAATTCATCCTGTCCACCTGGAAGAATTAGAGTTAGAACTCTTTTTCACACTGACACAGGACTGGCTCTTCAATTACACTAATAGAGGGCAATGGCAAAGTCAAGTTTAGAGTGGTGCCCAGTTGACACATACAATAAATTAATAAACTGTGTATTTCATAAGCTCTAACAATCTGTAATATCTGTAATGCTCACACAGCTATGTTTTCTGTGGTTTGGTACCAGTGCAATGCAGACAACAGTGCCTAGTTCAAAAACAAACAAACAAAAAACAAAAAAAAGATGAGGTCACACAATGCCTCACTTGGATTATAGGTCAGGTCATCACAGTGTCTTTGTCTGGTTTCTCAGGTCAGCATTCATTGCTCAGGTTCAAGTCCAAGTTCAAGCTTTAAGCTTGGCATCACTTTGGATGGCCCCAGAAACACTATTCAATCACTTGATGTAGCACTAAAACTTTATTTTATCTATTGACAGATCAAAGCAGTCACTATAACAAATTTCAAATTTCTGGCACTGTTGATCCTCAATATTGGCAGCTAAACTTCTGTTGAATCCATATTTGGATTCAGCACCCCCAAAATCACCCAAATAATTGCTAAATTCTGTTCAGTTTCAAAATTAGAAAATCTTAGCACACTCTACATTTGCGTGAGAAGCACCAGTACAGCAATACATTAGCTAAATATTGACATGTGCATAACTCAAGAACCTGACGTGCTAGAGAAATTCTGATTATAGATATGGAATCAGCATACCTGAAATGCCTAATATAAGGTATTTTTCTCCAGGTAGCAAAATCTTTGTTGACCAGTGAAATTGTTGTCACCAATTCAGTACCTAGCCAACTGTGAAATATGATCACAATTTCCCATTTCTGTAAGAAGTGCCAAACATCATAAAGTGACGATAGATTCTTGAGTTGTGACTAATCTCTAATCACTTCATCCTTGAGTATAGGATAATGTTTATGTCAGATCTAATAAAGTACCCTACAAAATTAGACCTGAGAAATTTCATTCACAAGAACTAGAAGTGCATGAAATTGCAGTAACCTTCTGTGTACTTTAAGTGAATTAGTTCGGTTTCAAATTCAGATGAGCTTTTGCACCTAATTTGAAATTCCCTCAATGCGCAATCAACCTTGATGCCCCTGCCTACAGCTGTTGGATAAAAAAATGCATGTGATACTCCTCTCCTGGTCTTCAGTGCTGACTCCATTTTTCAGTCAAACACACTGCCAGAAACCAGAGAGAGAGAGCCAACTAACTATCTCACTCTTTTCACTTGTGGTTTACTGGGCATGGAGCTGGAACACAGGCACCAATGAGGCTTCCACCTTTACTGAGGCACAAGTGTCATTAATACACTGGCATTCTGTTAGAGCAAGCAAGAGAAGCAATGCTTGTCCAGTGAAATCTATAAATAGACTCTCTCTTCCTATATCTCAAACAGCATTCTGTCCCTCAAGCTTCTCTCATTGACTGTTTGGATCGTCTTTTAAAAAACTGCCATCGTGTGGCCACAGTTGACTATTGTCTCTGGAAGCAGGCTGAACTCTGCTTGCCTGTGAAATCACAGGACTGACATCTGCAGTGCGTCTGGAGTTCATGGTTGTGTCCATGGCCTGCTGACAGTGGGTTGAGCTTGCCAAGGTGAGAGGCCAGCAGGCCAGCAGCCTTTTCTGGTTAATCAGCTTTTTCTTGCCTTTCTTTCTTTTTTCTTTTTTTTTCCAAAGGCCTCAGGAATGTATTGTCCTGGAGACATCTGCCACCTGGTGTTCTTGTGATACGTCATTTGTCTGTGTGTGTGTGTGTGTGTGTGTGTGTGTGTGAAGACATGCATGTGATCTTACCCCATTATCAAAAACCATTTAAAATGCGTCTCAATGAAATCCAGCAAGCAACCACCTAAACCACTTAGATTACCCTTTTAGCTGGATTATATTTGTGATGATTTGGTCTTATCCTTGGTTCTTCAGAGCAGTTGTTGGATTAGTTGTCACAGAAACAGAATCAAAGGGTCATATGTGCTCACATAAAATGACAGGACACAAATGCCTAACCATGCTGCTCTGTTCTTGCAGAAGGAGACAGTTGCAGTTGGTGCACTGACAGTAAGAAGAGCATTTCTATTAAATATTATAGTCAACAGGTGTGCTTAAACACAGGGTTTAATATCCAGAGCTTTAGTTTTGTAAACTTGTGCAGTTTGTAGAAGCAAGTGTAGTTTTACCCCAAGGGCACTTTGAATTCACAGCCTTTGGAAGTCTGCAAAATCACAACCAAAATTTAATAAAAATTAAATAGCTTTTTATTCTGCCTTTTGTTTTAAATCAGATTAAGTTATAAGCTCTTACTGTAGTTTATGTAGGACATTTTAAAATAAGTGCCAGTGATTATTTTACCCAAACAGTAAGCACTCTAAGTTTAAATATATGGTAATATGAATGCTTTCAAAGTTCTGCTGAAGGTGGGATTTCTTACAGACCAATGCCTCTTTCTAGGTGTAGACAAGTGGGAGACGGCTTCTGCCTTGGTGAATTCAGAACTCAGAACTCTGCTTGTTGCAGATGATGTGGTCCTATTGGCTTCATCAGGTGGTGGCCTCCAGCTTGCACTATAGTGGTTTGCAGCTGAGTGTGATTCAGGGTTATTATAGTTAATGAAAATGAACCAAATAACAAAAACTGAAACTGAAAAAACATTGTTGTTGACTGAAATAAATAAAAACTATAATTAAAAGGAAAAAAGAAAACTAACTAAAACTGTATTGTGAGTTTACAAAACTAACTAAAACTAACTGAAGTTATAGATAAAATGACCATTTTCTTGTTTGTCATTTTTTAAAAGCCTTGTGGCTTGATATGAAATCATTTTTTCCACTCTTTGAGTTTAAGCTGGGAGATCCATCGGGCAACTGTGTGGGTGAGTGTGCGTGCTCACCGTGCTGGTCTGAAAAGTAATGGCAGCGGTCTGCAGAGAAAGCATCAGAGTCCCATATGGAGTTCCTTTGACTACAATAGCACAGATAGAAGCATGTGTGTTGTTGTGGATGATGAAAAATGTGTGGAACACTTCTCAGTTGGGAAAAAACCACCACCAACAAAGTCGACCTGAGAAGCACACACAAGGCAGCTACGGAGAGCGCTCTGATCCTACGACGTAACCTGGCGTGGACCTCTGGAGAAATGTGACTACTTGTCGGGTCCACACAGCCCACAACGTTGTGATTAACCTGTTTGGTCCTTGTGCGTTTCCGGCTGCTTTATCAGTTAGAGAATAACAATCAGGAATAATAATCAAAGCATCAATATAAGGACTCACAAATGTCAGCAAATTCCTGGAGACTGCTGAAACTATCGGAATGGATGTGAGGGAATGAAGAAAGTGAAAAAACAGGGACAAATATGTTTGCAGCCAAAAAACCGAGCACAAAGAGCGAGGAACAAAAAAAAGTCCCAGCTGGCACCGCATGTAAAACACCAGCACGGGACCGCAAGGTAATTAACACACATAATCCAGCTACATAAACATAAATGCGGACATGAGGTCGGCCACTTACGTAGGTTGTGTACAGAGGCGCAGAGACCCTGCAAGTCTAATTAGGAGCAGCTAGCTCCAAAACAGAAGCAGCATCAGGTGGTGATAACATCTAAATGTGTTCTTAATGTTACACACATTTAGCACACAATGCTGCTGTCTTGTGAGCAGTTGGTTGTTGAATATATTTCTTTAAAGGGTATCTTTTGTCGAGTTTTCATTACACAATAGTCACTTTTGCGCCTTGAATCTTGCGCCTGATTAAGTATGAAAATACTAAAACTAATACTGAAACTAACTAAAACTAAGCATGAAATCAAAAATAAAAACTAATAAAAATGAGCAAAACCACTCCAAAAACGAACTAAAACTAACTGAATTAGAGAAAAAAAAGTAAAAACGAACTAAAACTAAACTATAATGTAAAATCCAAAACTATTATAACCCTGCTGTGAACTGGCAGGAATGAGAATTAGCACCTCCAAGTCTGAGGCCATGGTCCTCCTCTGGGCATGTCCTACCAGGAGGAGACCCTGGGATGGACCCAGGTCATGCTGGAGAGGTTATATCTCTGGGCTGTATAAGCTGGGGGAAGTGGCCGTGGAGAGGGAGGTTTCTCTGCTTAGGATGCTGACCCACGACCCGGCCCCAGATAAGCAGAAGAAAATTGATAGTTGGCTGGATGAAACGTTACCAGTGAAAGGGAAAATTTTCATTTCCCTATAGTAAACTAACACCATCTATCAGAGGCTCCTGGTCTAAAGTTGATTATAACAATATTATAATATCAATATTGAAGTGGCTCCAAATGTATCACAGCATCATTTACAGCAAATACATCACAGCTAGATTGTATCAGGACTTCACTTAAAATGCTGCAGTCATCAGTATCAGCCACTTAAAAAGGATTAGTCATGGGATACAGTGTCAAAAATGGAAATTCAATTAATGAGGATTAATCTGGATTAACTGCACCAGAAAACTGGTTCAAAAATGTAACATTTTGTAATGACATCTTTGTAATGATATTTAAAACCCGCAATGCCTTCAAGAACTCTAGAGTATTAAAATGTCGAAGTGAAACATCTCCCTATTTTCTCTTAGTATTACTTATAATACTCAGTGATAGATGAATGAATGAATGAATGAATGAATGAATGATAGATTTGATGCACAGTGTGTTTGCTGACTTTTGTAAGTCAAAGGCGTTTTCGACTACAGAGAAGCATTAGCTGCCTAATTCCGATGAAAATTAGGGTGATAGGAAATGTGGCCATTCATGGGAACACTTTAGAGCAAATTAAATCAGGACAGGTAGAGCTGTGTGAACCACAAACAGGGCTTTCATCCTTGTCAGATACTGATGATATTAGGAGTTACCAGCAAAATTCTAAATAGAAAGTCTAACCATCACCCAGGCTCCTTTCAGCATGCCTGGGTGCTCAAATCAAATTGGATTTTTTCAGATTTTGTTTTTTTTATGCGGATAATATCGCATTATAGTCTGAACCGTTCACAATTCTGAACTGACTGCCATGTGAAAAAGACGTCACATACAGCCTTATAAAGTTAAACAGAGCCGACAACTTGAGCACATGGCAGTGAGGATGAGGAGCAATTCTGAGGAGCAATGATTGCTACTTTGGCACAGAGGTGTGTGGATATGAATTTATATGAATAAATAATCTTGACATGAATCGCTTCAATGGAAGAGATTTAATCCAAAAATTCAGGATGTCAAAGGCTGGTTTTTTTATTTTTTTTATTTTTTACTATATCTGCCAGTGCCCCTCTACAATAGTGTAGGTCAAGTCAGGTGAGTGATGTTTAAGTGTTATGAATTCACACTGAGGCAGAGAGCCTCCCTGTGAACTTACTTTCATGCAGCATTTTGCCTGCAGGCTATCTTCATAGCAGTTTCATTGTATTTTCCTCAGATATCTAAGACAATGGTAAGGCATTTCTGTAAAATGTATAAGACAAAAGCAAACAACAAGACACTCACGTCTTAACTCTCACTCCACTCTCTCCCTGACTTCTTTCTCTACATTGCTCTGGGCAAGTCTTGCAAAAATTGTCAAATTTAATCTTAATACAATTTGGAGATTTTGCTTCAGTCTTTTCTCTTGGTCTCCTTACTGCAGCTATAGTTTAATAAAAGTTCAAGAAGGCATTCTGTCGTTCTCAGTGGCAGAGGACTGCTAGAGTCATCCAATCACAGGTGAGAACATGGTCACGTGGGATATATGGACAAAAGTACTGGACCACCTGCACAGTACACCTACAGGAGCTGTTCAGCCATTGAAACCCATTCCATGAAGCTCCAGGTGTACCGTTTTTGCACTGGTGTTAATGCTCATCTTCTATAATGCTAACCAGAGCCCTCAGAGAGATGCTGAAGTTCCACAACCACAACAGTGCTGCTGGCTGGCTCCTGGACCCCCCCAACTGGTAATCATACGAGTCCTCTGACTAGCTGCTGCTGCTTCAGTACAAAAGGCGAGTGAGTGAGAGCGGAGAGCAGAGTAGCGGACTTACTGGAAACAGTTCAGTTTGTTGTTATTTGTGTTTGAGTTTTTTGGTGTGTGAAATTTTAATTAAAAAAGGAAAATGAAAATGTGTAACTTAATTAAACTTATGTTGGGGGTGGGGTGGGGGGGTGTCATATCATTTAGTGACTCAGATGAACCCAAGTCCACAAAATGACCTGAGTTTACCACCATTACACACCATTACTCAGGAAAGAATTCACTTTCTGTACAGTATTAAGTTTTGAACTTTCAGATTAGATGTTAAGTCTGGGTTTGGACTTAACATCTAACATTATATTCACTATTTATTTCATATTTTGCATTTACTCACTATGAGCCTCAGTACTTGGCAACTGTGCTCTGACTTTATGAGATCTGCCACTTTGTGGCTGAGTTGCAGTGGTTCCTAAATACTTTGGCTCCTCAATCATGGATTATCTAGGAGGGAAGAAATTTAACAAACTGACTTGTTGCAATGGTGGCATGCTCAAATTCAACAACCCATTCTTTCACAGATGTTTATGAAGGCAGACTGTGTGGCTAGGTGCTTAATTTTATTTGGCAGGGGGACTGCAAACACCTGAATTCAACGATAAAGACTTGTGGCTCCATACTTCGGTCCATATAGTGGATAAGCACAGCAAATACAAAAATAATCAAGTGCTTGACTTCTTGGACCCAAACCCTGCACAGATTTCTTTTATTGCTTGTGAAATATAGGACATACATTATAGCATACTTACTTTAATAAAGCAAATCTATTTAATGGGGTATTTATCAACATTAAGCCTGATCTATTTGTACCATTATCCTAAAGTGGATTCAGTATATTCTACAAAAGGCTGCAACTCTTGACGAGTGGTTGGCCCCTACTATCCTGCATTTGTATAAGATACTGCATTATTTACATGTGTGAATGTCTCCTGTAGCCTATGAGGCTGTGGGTCAACTGCCACATTTCAGAGGCATCAAAAACTGACAGGAAATCAAACGTATCATTTCCAGACTGTTCTTCTTTTCAGACGGCCTCCAAATTACCGTGAAGTCATTAAACCTGAACTTCAGCATCAAGTTAATGCTAATATGGGAAACAGGCTTCAAAGAGCCGCTAGCATGATTTGTCTTGTGTTTATGCAGCTATTCCTCTGAACATCTGGTGGTTGTCTTGCTCCACTAAACAGCTACTCCTGTATATTATATGTTATATGTTATAGTGTCAAAACAAACGCTCAGGCTTTATGGTTTTAATTGTATAGGACATATCAATAAACTTCCATAAATGAGGACACATTTTTGGCTTGCTATCATTAATACTTCACTGTGAAAAGGTTACAGTGATGTAAAACATGAGCACAGAAATGTGCGTGGTGTTTAATATTCACAGAAAAAGGCCAGGCCTTGTTGATGCAGAATTTCGGCTCATTAAACAAACACTAACGTGATTGCTCTTCATGGCCTGTATTCACAGCTCAGTCCGCAAATTTTAAGTGAGGACTCTCAGCTCTCAGTTCAGAGCTAATTCACAGCAACAGTTGTTTCAAAGCAGTTTGAAGTGTAATGAACATCTCTGCTGAATAAATTAGAAGCCATGCTTTAGTGTAAAAAATGTAAACTGACTGGATCCTCTACAGCTTAAAATTATGAATGAATTAAATTATATATATATATATATATATATATATATATATATATATATATATATATATATATATATATATATATATATATATATATATATATATATATATATATATATATATATATATATATATATATATGTATATATCACTGATTATTAACAGTTAAATTTTCTGCTCAAATCTCTTTGGGTCTACTTACTTTTTGAATTGAATTTTTTTTTATACTGAGTCAGTGCCCTCCGGCTACTGCAATAACCCTGCTGGAAGATTACTGCTCTAAAGGCCTTATTAGCTGAATGTGAAGTCCAGGTTGTCAGGCAGACTTATTACTACAACAGCTTTAGACCTTTTATTAAACATTTTTTAGAAATATTAGGCTGTGTGTGTGTGAGTGTGTGTGTGTGTGTGTGTGTGTGTGTGTGTGTGTGAGATGGAGGGAGGGTGGGTGGGGTGGTGGTGGTGGATCAGACCCATTAAACAGAGAAGGGACCATCTTTTAAATGAAAGGTCATGTTCTTTTTTGTGATGCTCGTCATGTTGTCTGGTTCAAAGTGTAATCAGGTTTACTGTATCTCTGACAGCCTGCAGTCCATTTCTCTTACTCTAAGAGCGAGGATTGTTGAGTCATCATTTTTGTCGACCAGACAGAGCTACTGTAATTTGCTGCGATGAAGTCAAGCTCAAAAAGGTGCTGTTATCTTTCTGCTAGCTTTGGTTTTAAGCTTTCAGAGCATTAAAAATCTCCTGGCTTTTTGTGACTTACAGTTCTTGCTGCCCCCATGTGACCTTTCCTTCAAGCAAGCATAAACAGCAGATGCACAGATTGCCTTTGTTTATAGTCTTATTTAAATCAGTGGTGACAGACGGGTATTACATACATAGGATGGGTCTCTCTTTTTAAGATAAAATTTACATAATTTCGATTAAGCTTGTCTTTCCTGGATTTTCTTTCACGGAGTTTTGGTGACCTCTGCTGGTTAAACTCTTATTTTGTAGTATCTTATTTTGTGGGTGAATGATATAGGTGTTCCCCTTTAGCGAGGTGTGACAGTCTCTACTAATTGAATTGCCATTGAAATAAGGGTTAAATCAGAACATCAGATTTTCCATTTCAGCGAGGGTCTTCATGGCCTTACCCCAATACACGGCCTTATTTTGCTGGTTAGTCCGAGAAGGAAATAATTCACATCTGATGCAACCTTGTTTTCTCTGTCAGTGGAAAGCACATATAGAAGGGAACTGTTTAATAGAGAAACAGAAGGTTTAGCAGCTGCACAAGTTTACTTTATGGTGCCAAAAACATATTCTTGTTATCAAAGTAATGGTAAATCATTTTTTCTTCATTATCAGATGAGAGGGCAAACACATTGTCACTATGTGGCATCTAAATGCCAATTTTATATAGTTTTTAAGACACAATGTATATTTTTATTGGGCATTAAAATTACAGAAAACCGGTAAGATATCCTTTATCCATCCCCACACTGAAACCCATTCTCTGCTGTAAGCCCATCATTATTAGGGGCAGTAGGTTTCCATGTGTGTGTGTGTGTGTGTGTGTGTGTGTGTGTGTGTGTGTGTGTGTGTTGGGAGAAAACCATATGATTTCTAGAGGATGGTACAGTACAGTACTGTGTAAAAACCTTGAACCACTCTCTTTGCATTTTCTTATGAAAATGTGAAATAGGTGGAGTGCTTTATAAAAAAATGTGCATGTAAATACAGTAAATTGGGCAAAATAGAGTTTGTACAATTCTAATAAGATTGAAAATCAATATTTGGTATGACCATCTTTATTCTTCCACACAATCTGAACTCAAGCTTTTTTCCATCAACACCACTGGCTAAAATGATACAGGTACTGTTCATCTGCTGGAGATATATATTTTTAAAGGTCTGACACTTCTTTTTGTCCTCCACTTGATCAGTTTCCTCAAATTATTTAAGGACATACCTCATACCATCTCAAGATATGCCAAATTTTCATCTAATAGCTCTTTGGGAATCACTTTGTTGGAACAAACAAACAATTTTATGCCTGTCACCCTGCATTATCTTTGTCATTTTTCATAGATTTAACTAAAGCAATGGGAAAATATAAAGTGTTTTTGTGACAGGCTGCTAGTAACAAAGTGCCTAAAGACACAATTCATCCTTCAGCACTGAGTTGGAGGCTTTTTTTATGCTTGGCTTAACAAACCGAAAAAACATTCCTTCGTTAAATTATTAGCAAATACGTAACTGAACGAAGTAGGTATCAAC